>JBBPTO010000792.1:0-22370 GCA_038094155.1 Pulveroboletus cf. aberrans | reverse complement strand
GTGTAGGTCTCGACCCAGGGGATTGCAAAGAGAATAAAAGAGGACTAAAAGGAGGGCTCACTGATTGTCCACAGGACACTGGAAAACTGAGTCTGGCTTCCCCCCATTCGGTAGGGCTAGGAAACCAACTTGGTGTAGCAGGACTATGGCAGGAATTGGGGAAACTGGAGGGAAACTGGCTTAGGATGGGAACTAGATGGTACTAGATGGATTGCATAGTGATGGTAAGGGAGTTACATCCTAATTTGGGAATACCTGAATGATATATAACAAGAGAAACACAAAAAAGGACTACTCGACTCTAAAAGAATGGATCTGGTGTGCAGGAAAGTGATCTGGTGTGCAGGAATCCGGTATCTGGTGAACTGGATGGGTATCCTGTGTGCAGGGGTCCGGGTCCGGTACATCAAATTGAAGGAAAATGGTAGACGGATCAAAAACTGACCTTCAGACAACTATTGGATTGACTTGAATCAGGATTGACAGCAGCACAGAGCAGTCTCGGATTGAGTAGAGTGCAGGATAAGGGTTACAGGATGACTAGGAATGACCAGATATCACTGTAGGAAACTACACTTTCCTACACCAGATCTGACACATTCGGATCTCCCCTTACAACTTCCAGGCAAATGGGATTGTAGAGTGTCATCACTATAATGTCCAGAGGCCATCATGAAAAGCTCCCAGGGTGATGAGTCATGCTGGTATCGATCTGCACACACCATATTCTGGGCAGAGTGGGTGACGATACAGAAATCAACTGGTCTGTCCCCTTATTTCATGGCACACGGCATGGAGCCCCTTTTCCTGTTCAACCTAACCAAAGCCACATTTCTTCTTCCTCTCTCTGAACCCGATCCCTCCTCTACCAAGTTACTGATAGCATGGTGAGCCTGCCAGTTGCAGAAATGTCAAGCCAACCTTGATGCAATCCAGAAATTGGTTGCAGAAGCATGGTTTGTATCCATCAAACACTTCAAAGCTGCAATGAAGACCTGGATCAAGGACTTCAACTTCCAACCTGGAAGCCTGGTCCTGGTCTGGAACTCGAGGGTGGAGAAGGAGCTGAACCAGAAGACAAAGCTGAGGTACATAGGACTGATGGTTGTCCTTCACAGGACAACTGAAGGTTCGTATCTGCTGGCTGAGTTGGATGGAGCAGTATCCACCCTTTGATATGCCATATTCCGCCTTATCCCATATTTTGCAAGATTCTGAGCTACTGTTCCAGTATCCAGGTTGACTGGGTTGGACAAAGAAGAACTTGATGAGATGGCAAGGAAAGAGAATTGGGAAGTCAAGGACCTGCAGGAGCTGCCAGATGACAAAGACCCACCCGATGATGAAAATGATTCACCCCTGCAAGAACCGTAACCAACAACATCTATGAACATCCATCATATGATATCCAAAATACAGTCCATACTATAGATTTCCCCTCATCTGTTCCACCCTGGGTTTTGTCTGGTGATCTCAATTCCATACTGTATTATCCTGGGTTTTGGCCAGTGTTACTTATCCATCTCCCCCAATAGAAACAAAGAAAAACCATCATAAAAAGTCAAAAGACTGTCAATTACTATAGACCCATTTCCTTTATTTTATCCAGTTCAATTTAAGAATGCTCACATATGATAGAATTATGGACTGCTACTGCTACCAATCACAGACCCGTGTTCCTGTCTCACCATTGATTTTACTTTTCCTGTGTGCCAAACACCACACCCCTTTTTTTATTTTAGTAGACCAGATGAGAAAGAAAGAAAAAGAAAGAAAGAGAAAGAGAAAGAAAGAGAAAGAAGCAGAAAGTAGAAAGAAGAGTTGTAGAGCTGAAGAAAAAGCCAAAGGAAGCTGGCACCATTACCAATCTTACCATCTCCCCATCCAAGTGGGCACAAAGCAAAGTCCCCTGCAGATTGTGCTCTAGCAAACCTGCAGTTTTTGTTCATTTCTCTTAGTATATATGTTACTTACACCTCATTTCTTTCTATTACACATCAACTTGCTGATCAGATTCCATCAGGTTCACTCAGGTCAGACATGGACATGGACATGGACACACATTTATTCGACTGCAGAGGACATGAAAACACAAGTATGCTATGAGGAGAGGAAAGAATGGGTCCTTACTGCTTCAGCCATGCTTCCACTACCTCCTGTGTGGCCATGATCTGGTTGTACATCTCTGATGCCTTGATTTCAGCACAGACATGCCGAGCCTTCTCAGCCACCATTTCTGACTCCAGCACCCAACTCTGTGAAATGCAGCATTAGCTGCTTCAGGCCCTTTACAGGGATGGAGATGGTCCTCACTGACTTGACCTCAGCCCTTGTCTTGCCCTTAACGTCGGCCTTGTCACTGAAAAAAATGGATAAATCTCTTGGTGACTCTTCTTGGCTGGGGTAGGTTCTCCATCTGACACTTCCAGGATGTTGGCCAGACAGGGTCAAACCTTGTGGGCTGTGCACAATTGGTCAATATGGTCAGTGAGATTCAAGTGGGTACTTACTCAGTGCAGGCTGCAACTCAGCCTTCAACCCCTCTGCCTATTCTGCTTGCTCCATAGTTTTCATCCTCCTGCCCCATGCATACTTGCACTTCACTTTGATGTCGATGCAGGTGAGGCAGGCGATTCCTTGCCTTCTTGCCAAGCAAGGCACCCCATGGTTCTTGCATAGATGGCAGGGGCTTAGATATTGGTACCCGTTCCCTGCCTCCTCTTTGTCTTCTGTCTCCTGTAGTGATGGCTTTTGGTCGATTAGCAAAATCACAAGGTTCAAGCAGACCTGAACTCACCTTTCGAGGGGGAATGTCAACCTCGACATTCCACCCTGCTCCTGATTTCATCATGTTCATAGCCATAGTGGGTGCTTCTGAAGGCCCCCGAGTTGGCATTATGTGCCAGGGAGGGAGTCTGAGAAGGTTGCTGTGGTACATCAACCTCCATTTCTGCCATCGATGGAATCGCTGTTTGGACAGCTTCATGAGCCTGAGCCTTCCATGAGTTCAACGCTTGGTGCACTTCAGTTATAGCCTTGAGTAAGGCAGGCAAGAGCCACTCTGCTGTTGTGCCCATATCCCTGACTTGCCACATGGCCTCTTCAAGTTCAGCCTATGAAACATGAGGATCACATATGGCAAAAGGAAGAAAAGGAAGAGGTATGCACCAGCACCCCATCAAACTCCTGGCACCACAAGTTCTGCTCCTTGTGGAGCACATCCCCATCTTCCAGTTGAGATCTAACAGTGGCATTGAGTCATACCCATGCATTGGCAGCAAGTGCATTTCTCAGCAGCAGCCTTGGCAGAGTTGATGGCGGTAGGGGCATTGTTGAGCTCAATGGTGGAGGCAAGGAGAGTGTTAGGCATGGTGGATAGAAAGAGATGAGAGGAGAATGTGGCGAAAGGAAGAGTGAAGCAAGAAGAAAACTCCCCATTGACCAACCATGTGTCACATCTCAGCATTTGCCACAGTATTGTTTCAATCCAGCCATTGTCTCAACCTGGCCCCATTTACTCCCATTTTCAGCCATGTTGACAACTGATCCCAAGCCACAACTTGTCTTAGGTCAGCAAAGTGGTGCTGACTGAGGACAGTCAGTCTCTAAGTTCCCTGTGGATGTAGGAGACTGGTATCCCCTACCATGTAAAGCCCCTATTTCCTATTCTTTCTTCATCTCTATAGTGCAGGTCCCATTTCCGAGCAAGTTGAAGGCCAACCCAAGCATTGTTTGTTCAATCCAACCTGTCCGTCCAACCCAAGTTCCCCGGATCTGAATTGGTAAGTCAGATTTCTTTCCTTTGTATTGGTTTCCATCCTGAATGACCACGGGTTCACCTGAGTGCATCATACTTAGTCATTTCTTCCCATTTGTATTACATATCATCACCATCATCATGCCACTTCATTACCATACTTACTTACTTCACCAACCTGATATGTACAAAGTCTTGGGTTTTCCCAGACTATAAACTTTGTATCTCAGACTCTGGTCTGCATTGAATCTTATTTCCTCTCAATCACAAGTCTTTTCTTCTAAGTATTGAAACCATCGATTTCGCCACATCCCAAGCCAGTCAAGTCAAGTCGAGCACTTCAACCTAAACCCAAAAAGTTGAACTCTCAGCCCTACCAAACGGGGAGGTCCAGACTTGTATTTTCCAGCTTTATAGTGGTTATTTGTCTATTACCTTCTCTTAGTCCCTTGGGTCCCTTTTGGGTCGAGTAAACCTGCTTGCAACCCATACTTACACCATTAGGAAACCCATTCAGGCTTTCTAGCAACTTTACATTGTGCACATAATGGTGACAGCAAGTGAATCCAAATGGTCACACAGCTTGATCTCATGGACTGCAGTGTGAGGCTGACAGTGACTCAGGTGAGAATAGTACTGAGTGAGTTAGAAAAGAAGTCAATATAAGGATGGATTCACAGCAGCTAGGACTTGCAATACACTTCAGGAGAACTAGAACTAATACATGCCACCATGGTATTGTCTACACATGGTCAAGCATGACTTCCAGAACAGTTCAGAAGATCTATATGGAAGACATCTATGCCATCATCCTCATAGCTGTCATCAGTTTAAATGCCCCTGTTGACTGCTTTTGTCAGTAAACAATCACTGAAGATGATGTTGGCACTGATGCAGCTCTGCACCATGACACAAGCATCTACATGACCTAATGAAGCATAGTGCCCACTCTTTCTGATAGCCAAACATACCTGGTCAACATACAACTCTGCCTCCATGATGTTTCTTTCAGCCAGTTCTACTTGCTTGCAATTATACTTGAGGCTTAATAGGTCATGTTGGACCAGGTGGTTGGCAAGATCCCTCTGGATCACACGTATACATTGATCAACTCGAGCACTCACCATCAAGAGCTGGGCTTCAGATGGTGTGTGTGGAATGGGTACTTTTTGATTGGCAAGTCCTGCTGATGCCTGTGACAGTGGTATAGTGTTCAAATGAAATTGCTACATTTAGTTAAATAATAGTCGAGAGATTGTCACTGATGTACCCAGTAAGCAATCAAAATTTGATCAAAACCATTTTCTGGTCTTGATTCCATGCTTGGCCCAGGCAGTAGTGAGAATTGTATGAGAATGTGTGATGAGGGCACAAAATCATCTGACAAGCCTGACATCATTATTACTCTTGGTATGTAAGTGAATGTGTGGTCTTTCTTGTAATTGTTTCATAACATCGAAGCTCTCATACTCCACTGGCATTTTAACATAGCAATCATCATGCCTAGAGTGAAAAAGAAGGTGCACAGGGTGGAAAAGCTTTCCTTCTGCCCAGCATGTGGCAAGCACTTTTCAAGTGATACAAATGTTCTTTGCCACATGAATCAACCTTCTGGCTCATGTAACTCATTTGTGCAACCTGACCATCCACTGATGCTCCAACTTGATGGCAATCTCTGTGATATCCCCATGCAACCATTGGCCCAGTCACCCCTTCAATTGTCTCCATGTTCTTTTTCCCTGACTGATGTTGATTTAAACCACTGGTATGATCAAGTTCTTGTGGATGATCCAGCTGCTCACTCTGATGCACCAGACACAACAAATGTAGAATATCATCCATGCACACACCAAGTGCTTCCCAGAGGCAGGACGTTTATGGAGGACTTCCTTTCTGACAAATTTGGGTCACAACACCAGGAGAATCTGTTTTACCCATTTGCATCACAAGAAGACTGGCAATTGGGATCTTGGCTCCTGTGCTCTGATCTCAGTATGGCAGAAATCGACAGCTTTTTGACACTGGATCTGGTCCATCATCACTCCCTTCACTCACTGTTTGATTTGAATCACTACCTGGACTGGAAAGACAAAAACACTTCCCATCTCATTCCAGTGTGCAAGACAGTTCCGCCTGTGTGCTGAAATGTTGCCAGCTGGACCTCACTGGAAATCACTCTCTATATGCACTGTGGTTCTGACAAAACACCCTGTCGCTCTGTATTACCATGATCCCATTGAGTGCCTCCAGGCATTACTCAGTCACCCCCTTTTTGAACAGCATATATTCTTCGTTCTCTGAAAAGTGTGGACAACCACCACCCAGTTGGCCCATGTCTATGATGATTGGTTATCTGGAGATCATGCATGGGAGTTACAGGTGAGTCATTTCCTTTGACTCTTTACTCACTGCTCAGGATACCAGAGCACACTACTGGACAGTGCAACTCTTTTAGGCATTACTTTGTCATCCGACAAGACAAATATCTCTGTCATGTCCAGAAATTGCATGGCACACCCACTGCTGATCAGTCTCACAAATATTGACCCCGAAATCTATAGCAAGGGCTTGCTCCATGGCCACCTTCTCCTCACTCTTCCCCCTGTCCCTTCTTTTATTCACAAGACTTCACGAGTATAAGGGCTTCTGTCAGACTGACTGTTCCATCAATCTCTCAACATCGTCTTGCAGCCCTTGAAGATCACTGCAACCATCGTGGTCCTGATGAGCAACCCTGTTGACAACCTTTGATATTGCTACACACCTCTTATTGGGTACATTGCTGATACACCCGAGGAGAGTCTGATTGCATGCACGAGTACCAAAGTATCCCCTATTTCCACCACCACCCATGGTGAGTTTGATGACCCTGTCTTGCATCCTCTGCGTACTGCAGACCAAACCAGGCATGAAATTCATGCAATATGCTCAAAATGCAGCCCCAACAACTTTCTGAATTTCTTCAAATGGGCAAAGATGTATGGCCTCAATGGTGTGGACATCCTCTTCTGGATTGACTGGCCTTTATCAGATTCAGGGAGGTTCTTGAAGACGGAGCCACTTCATCACTTCCATCATTTTTTTTTCAATCACAATTTACAATGGTGTCTTGCTGTTATGGGCAATGCAGAACTTGACTATCGCTTCACTTTCATTTGGACACCAGTTGGATATTGCACATTCAAAGAAGGTGTTTCAAAGCTAAAACAGGTGACAGGACATGATCATCATGTAATGCAATGATATATCATAGCAATCATTACTGGTGCCATTCCTCCCCAATTCCTTATGATCATCCCTCAAATGCTTGACAATCACACACTACAGAAATTAGATGTCACCCTGAAGCTGTTTCATGATCATAAAGACTCTATTATCATGGCTGGGGATTGTGCCAAACATTTCCACATACCCAAACTAGAGCTTCTTCAACATGTCATACCTTCCATTCAGGAGTCAGAGGCCACAATGCACTGGAGCATGGACATCATGGAGCATGCTCACGTAACCAAGGTCAAGAGGCCAGCGCATGCAGGAAACAACCAAAACCACTACATCCAGATTGTTCAGCATCTCAATCATGTCAAGAAATGCCTCCACTTTGATCTCGCAACACGGATTGCAAGCATTGTACCCACTTATGAACCCAAGGATGACCAGGATGAAAATGTTGACAAAGGAGAGGAGCACAAGCTGGGTGAAGCAGATCAGAACCTGTTACTCTACAGCTCTCCAACCCACAATGTCATTGATTACTTTCAGCTGGCAAGCATGCTTATTCATGATCCATCCCCTTCTGTCCAACTACCATTGCAAACCTTCTCCTTGCTCACCACAGCCTTTCATTTAGCACTCAAGCCATCTTTAAGACTGACAATTTCTGAAGCTTCAGAACAATTTGGACTTGCTGATCTTTGAAATGCTCTTCTGAGTTGTTTGGATCACTGTTCAGATGGCAAATCCCATGAAGTGAAAGGGGAAAGACCAGCTAAGTTTCAGACCTTCCTTCCAATGGACAGGTTGCAAATCTGGTCAAAAATCTGCATTCAACTACAGACAGTACACGATCCCAAATCAGTGGAGCCCCCACAAACCCTCCTCATTTCCCCTCATAACCACAACTATCCATCTGACTGTTATGACTGTGTGGTTGTGAGCACCACAGCTGATAGCGACTGGCCTGCAGGAGGCTTGAATGGTGCATCCACATCCCACTGGCCCTGGCTGTCTTACTGATTGTATTCAAAGGACACATGGTTTTACAACTCTGCCTTTTCTTTCAGATCATCAGCATCAACTCCTTTTTTGCATACGTCCAATGCTTTAACATCACCCCCAACTCTACCTCAGACTTGCACTCTCTTGAGTGTGCACTAAGGAGGGATGGCACATGCATTGGCAATGTGATTCCTTTGGCTCATATTCATTCCCCTGCACAGATAATTCCATGCTTTGGGAAGGAGGCCAATCTGTGGCTCACTTCACATACAAGTTATCAGCTCTGTGATGACTTCTGGCTCAACAAATACTGGAGCAAACAATTTTACTAATCTGTTTCACATTAGGATTACCATGCTGGATTTGAGTTCAAGGCTTGAGTCAATTAGAATATCCATGGGTGTACTCACACAGTTCTGTTCTTTTGGCAGTTTCATAAATGATTGTAGTTATTGTGTACACAGTGGAGTGCCATCCCTTCCATCATGCAACCTGCCACTTCACCCCATCGAAATGCCATCACTGCTATGACTACCTTGGGTAGAGGATAGGTGTAGCCCCTAAACAGGGTCTAGGGCACTAAGGATGAAGGAGAGCAGGGCAAGCCGCTCTACAAGGATGAAGTGCAAGAGTTCTGGGAGAACAAGACTTTCTGCTTGTTCTATCTCAATGATCTAATGTTGAAGAGAAGACTGCCTTGAAGGTCTAATACCTCGAGGTAAACAAGAGGTTCTCTTTGAACAGCATAGCCTCAAGAGTGCTATGAAGTCTCTGAGAGCAAAGAGGTTCTTGATGAGGGACTAGAAGTGGGGACAGGAGGGAGAGCAAAGACCCAGTGTATTGAGTACATGAAGGGGAGGTCTAGCTTAGGGATACAAGTGTAGAAAATGTGGGCTTATATAGAAAAGGATGAAGTCATTGACAAAGCAAATGGAATTGCAAGGAATGCAATGGAAATCAGGTGATGAGTCATGGTATAGTGGTCAATGACAAAAAGAAAAGAACATCCAGATTGGGACTAACACCCATGTGTATGTAAGCAATAAGAGAAGAAAGGGGGCTGATCGTAACAATCACTTCGCTTCTGTTTACCCCCTTTAAACTGAAGACTGCTTTGATACCCACATCTGCTAGGTTTGTTTTTGTTATCCCTTTTGAGCTGAAGATGGATTTGATATTTATTCCTGGTAGGCTCTTCAAAGCCATGCCACTCAATGACAACCTTCAAAACAAGCTATAGGGGGCCATTATACAGGAGCCATTGATCTCCAGTCAACATCAATGCCATTATATACTGCACCTATACCTCACTTTTCAGTGGATAGCACCAGCAGAATTACCAGAACTTGAAGAACTTGAAGCTGAGGTACAAGATGCTTGCCACAGCCAGAAATCAAAGCTCAAACTGTACAATACCAGCTTGAGCTGTTGGTATGCTAACCATATCCCACATGCTCTTTGTGATCCCTTGGCTCCAGACGCCCATGCTTGCAGGAGAGGCAAGCCCCACACTGGCAGGAGGGCAGCAGACACCACTTTGTTGTCAGCTCCATGGGAACAACATCACCCCAGCCCTCAGACACGAAGAGTCAAGGTTACAAGAACCATACATGGTTCTGATATGAAGCCACAAGTCGAGGCCGAAGTGGGAACCCTCATACTGCAACCTGGCTCAAAGGAGAAGAGGGCTGCACTGTGGCTAAATTCCATCATCTCTTCACTCCGTTCTGCCAGTGCCATCAACCATCATTCTGCATGGCCTCAAACAAGAGTGCAAACCCAACTTATAGCAGATAACTAATGCCACTGGTCAGCGGACTTCACTATCAGGCCAACACCAATGGACTCAGACTTGGGTGTAGATATGAAGATGAAACCCAACCTTGCTCTCCTTCAGAAGGACCTGTTTGATCCTACTGGACCAGACTCCTGGTGCAACATAGTCACCTTTCTCGAGATTACTAGCTCAGACGCCATCTCTCATGTAGTCAAGCAAATCACAAGGAAGGCTTACACAGTTTTCGTGGCACAACTGGGACATTGTTTCATCATCACCCTTTTGATTATCAATTTCCAATTTCACCTCCACCTCTACAACCATGCTGGTGTGATACATACATGCAGCTACTCCATTCACCACCATGCTAAATATCTGGTTCATTGTAAAGTAGCTACAGGACTTGGAATGAAGTCCTAAGCAAATATGTAGGGTGCAAGTGTAGGTCTCGACCCAGGGGATTGCAAAGAGAATAAAAAAGAACTAAATGGATGGCTCACTGTTGTCCACAGGACACCAAAAAACTGAGTCTGGCTTCCCCCCATTTGGTAGGACTAGGAAACCAACTTTGGTATTGCAGGACTATGGCAGAAATGGGGAAAACTGGAGGGGAGCTGGCTTAGGATTGGTACTGAATGGAACTAGATGGCTTGCATAGTGATGGTAGGGGAGTTACATCCTAATTTGGGCACACCTGAATGATATAGAAAACACAAAAGAAGACTATTCGACTGTAAAAGAATGGATCTGATGTGCAGGAAAGAGATCCAATGCATGGGAATCCGGTATCCGGTGGACCAGATGGGTATCCTGTGCACATGGGTCCAGGTTCAGTACATTGAAGTGAAAGAAAATGATAGATAAACAGTAAACAGATCAAGAACTGACCTTCAGACAACTACCAGATTGACTTGGATCAGGATAGACAACAGTACAGAGCGGTCTCGGATTGATTGGAGTACAGGATAGGGACTAGAGATGGCTAGGAATGGCCGGATATCACTGTAGGAAACTGTACTCTCCGACATCCACAGGGGACTTAGATCTGATGTCCTCATTAGCATTGTATGGCCAGAATGGATGATAGATGAGACTCAGATCTGGATGACAATGGTGGATGATGCAAGGTGAGCTGTGTGGGCCAGGGCATGAAATGGTTTTCGGCTGGCAGGCTCAGTGTCCAGGTCCAGTATCTGATTGTATACCCTCCCTGATGCACAACATGTCAACTCAGGCTTTGGCACAAGGGTCAGAACAGTCTCAAAGGCTGAAATGCGGTGGGAATTGGTGGTAGGCAGGTGTCAGAGTTCCTCATGGGCAGATAACAATGAATCCAAGTGATCCTGAAGTAATGGGGGCAGTAGTTCCTTCTCTGAGTGTCTCCTCTCTTGCTTAGGGTGAAACTGATCACATCTGTGCTGTCCATGTCTTGTGTCCAAGAAACCGATTGAAGTCTAAGGTCCAAACTCAGGGAAATGAATGGTAAGTGTATGCTAATTGAATAGGAAAGGAAGGAAATGATTGGAAACAGCTCCCCACAGGGGACTTAGCTTCAAACTCAACTCAGGAAAACTGAAAATGAAGGAAACTGAACTTCTCAGAATCTGGCCTCTGAGTAACTCCTGACTGTCTTTTCTACACCTTTCTTCTTCTCTTTTCATCTTCAATCCTGTATAAAATAAGGGCATGGTATCTTGGCATGGGAATGAAAGTGAAAATGTATGTATCTGATATGGTTTTCAATGTCAAAAATGTGAACCCAAAGCGTGGGAAAATCAGGTCCGGTATCCGGTAAGGTAACTCTGGGCGTGGGAAAGCAGTAAAACGGTCAGGTTTGTGAACTATATACTTGACTTTGATTTTTCTGTTGAAAGGAAGGAACTGTGATTGCAGATTGACTGTCTTTTGTGAGTGAGGGTGTGTAAGTATGTCTCCAGATGAAAACCAGGGTGAAACAGAGGTCTCCAATCAAAACCTGGGGTAAAACAGAGGTGGGGAAACCTATCATAAAGAACAGTATTGTTTTCTATAGTGTTGGAATCAGGAGTCAGGTGTCGGTATGATTGGGAAAGGCATCTTGATCATCTGGCTCATCAACTTCTATTCCTACTAATGGTATCCAGGCTTCTTCAGCAGGTCTACAGTGTCGGGTTTTTTAGGGTCCTGGTCTCGGGAGATTTTCTTCACCCAGTCTTTCATCCTCTACTCCTTCTACTGTATCCTGAATGCTAGGGGACCAATATATCGAGCTCAAAAGAGTATTATCAAGCAGAAAATGAAGTGTCCGGAGCGCGGGAAAAATAGTCGGGTGTCAGGTTGACTGGGTCCGGATCGCGGGAAAAGCTATGTGTGGGGTGGAGATGGATGTGTGAATAACAGAAAGGAAAGTGCAATGGTGGGATAGACATAGAGAGAACTTAGCAATACTTAGGGCTACAACTTTGACTACAAAAACAAAAAATGTTGGGGAATGAAGCCAGGTCCGATGCGCGGGAAACTGGGCCCGGATCGTGGGAACAAAGGTTTGATTTGTTGGGAAGGGTCTTCGGATGCAAAAACATGAAAATAGCCACTTGCAAAGCTTTTGAAATGTCTTGAATGTGGAATCCTGGGGGGAACAAAATAAACTGACTGTCCTCAGGAGGATCTGTACTCGGGGAACTCAGGTGGAAGGTGGATAGGTCCAGGTCCGGAGTGCAGGAACTATGGTATGAAGCAAAGAAAGGGGAAACTGGTACTAAAAACTGAGCAAAACCACTGGAATATGTTCTCTGGTGTTTGGATTAAAAAATGTAGGGTAGATTGACAAGAAAGAAGGGATGTTTTGGGTGCAAGAAATCGGGTCCGGAGCGTGGGAAGCAGGGTTGTGGATGTGGTAACAAATATTTCATAGGTAAAAGGAGGGCAATACTATTGATCAGACTCTCAAATATGTGACGGTGCAAAAGGGAGACAATCAATGCAAAAAGGAACAGGACAAAAGTGGGATGGAGTGTCCAAAGTATAGGAAACCGGGTTCAGGACATGGGAAACTGGGACCGGAGTGTGGGAACCGGAGTGTCTTCAAGAAATGACTTGGGTTCTATAGAAACTGGTGGATCAGCAATGGGAACATAATTTAGAGCCTGTTTGATATCACCTTCAGCTGCTTTGCTGAAATAACAACAGGCCAGCAAGTCAGCTATGACCAGTCCCTGGAGCTACCAGTTGAAGCCCCACAAACCCAGACGATCATGCCACAGGGAAGCCAATGGTGATGGGTGGAGGCCCAACTTTCGACCTCACATGGCATGGAGTTCCTCACTTCTGCCCCACCTTGTTCCTTCAACAGCCTTGATATCAACCATATTTTGCTCGGGTTCTCAGCATTTATCATTATCTGTTGTAAGAAAACAGCCTTAGTCATGAGTAGGCAGAGCTCGGGCACAAAGGTACGCTGTGCATACTGGCCAGACTGTGAGGTCTACAAGATGCTCAATCTCCTTATCAAATGGAAATCCAGGGTGGGTCAGTCACAATCCTGGCCCTCAAGTGTCCTGAATGAAGTAGCTGGCCTTTTGGAAAACAAGACTGCGTCATCAGTGAATACAAAATGGTCTGGGGTACATTTCAGTTATATTCAATTTTCTAATCTATGTTAACCACCCTGCTGACAGCTTAAAAAAATGTGGAAGGCTGTAAAGGTGTACAACAAATGCTCTGGCTGTTACTTCCATCCAGAATTTGGCACAAATGTTCAGACTCAAGATGAGAGCAATGCATGGGATTCATTCATAGCACAGCATACTGCCAATGTGAGTTGAAACCTCACAACATATGTTTCATATTGAGTTGGATTTCAGGGTGATCTTCTTTTAGATTACTGCAATGAGGGTTGGCCTTTCTACCAGCAAATGATGGAACTTTGTCCCAATGGTGCTGGTGCTGATGGGAGCTACTCACTTGCTCCTGCGAGTGATCAATTTGTCAATACTTCCACTTCCACTCTCTCTTCGACCTCGCCTGTGGATGGCAGCTCTGACATCACAACTTCCTCCACTGGCAATCTCATAGATCCAGATGCTGAGCTCGACCACCTGCTTCAACTTGGACAGGGAATTGCTTCATTCAATTATAGTGTCCAGCATAACACTCTCAATGATGTTCTGCTTTCTCTCAACCAGTCAGGATATATAGATCCACAGATTCCCTGTGTAGATTACACCAGCAATATGTTGGCAAACACAACACTGTCTGGCCATACATCCTTCAACCATTCCAGCATCATATCATCCATGAAAGTGTCAAGAAGCCAGTGTGGTGCCACTGCCCCATACCCTCCCTCTCATTGCTCTTCCTTGCCTAGCAGCAGGCAATCCAGAGGCAAAGGGGCAACCTCTTGGATGTCCACTGATGTGCTCATGATGGGAATGACAGGTGCGATCAACTGTGCAACTGACTATATCGCTGCAATCCAGAGCTCCATCACTTCCCCACCACCAGAGTCACCTCAATGCACTGTTATCCAGACACTCCCTCCTCTGCCTGAAAGTCATGTGGCCAACCAGGTCTTCATTTCTGCTTCAGATATACTCTCAGGAGATCTGGCAATTCATCCTACCATTCATGCTGAACTTGCACTAGCGTTTTTCTCCAACAGCCAGCTGTGTCAAATGTATCTTCATATGACAGACCCTCAACTTCGCCAGGCATTCGTCATCAACTGCTACATGAAGACCCATGGTCAGGTTTCACCTGATCCACCTACTTTTATGGCACTGGCTTATGAAACAGAAGTTCTCGGTGGTGTGCTATCCACTGCATTCACATTCTCTGGGCCTGCAAGTTCTCATGTTAGCATGGTACCAGCTTCAGGCAGTGGTGAGGGCATCCCAGTTCCCTTCAACAACAGCAACTACATGGAGAGTATGGACTATACAGGAGGGGAAAGTAGCACAATGATAATGGACCAATTCTCGGACTTATCTCAAGGTGTAGAGGCAGGCTACACAGATTTCAATCCTCATTTTTTCAATTCTTTGTATCAGTGATCACCTGTCTTTTATGATGTTGTAACAATATACACCATGTCATTGTTCTTGAAATACATTGTATCATCTGGCATAAACGTCATCATCTGAGTCCGTTTCATCCAAGTCCAAATCTCAAGCATGTCTGATCTCTATGTAATCCCTCCACATTTGATCTGCAATCTGATCATGCAATTCTGTGCCTTCCTGCTCATAGTCAGTCGCAGGAGGGACATTAGTATCTTCAAGCTCATCATCAGAGGCTCTGTTGGCGAGATCAAGATCTTGTTCTGTCCTGGTGGATTTGTGATTACGTATGAAATTGTGTATTCCACAAAGGGTGGCAGGTATACGGGCCTGGATTTCAACAGGGTATGGAAGGCTGAGGAGAAGGATATAGAACTGGTTTTTAAGCACACCAAATGATCGTTCAATAACATTCCACACGTGGGCATGGCACAAGTTGAACAGTTCCTTCTTGTCAGTAGGGCTATACTACTCAAGGTCAGTGATCACACATGTCTTGAAAAGACTCACCATATAGATGCATGATCCCATTTGGCTAGATGGTAGCACACACCACGATATGATACAAGTATGGTCGGGCATGACGGATAACCAAGGTCAGTGAGAAGGTACTTTCCATCAAATATCCTCAAACCATGCGAGACCACATTGTCATATACCTGTGCATCTGATGCAGACCCCTTCCATCCAGTGAGCGAATATGTGAAGTTGAGATCAAAGTTGGATATGAATAGACAGTTCTGAGAGAGAAATTCCTTCTGGTTATGAAAGGCTGAGGCACAGAAAGCAGGAGGGGAAGCAATTGGGATGTGGCTACCATCAATGGCCCCAACAGCAGCTCCTAGGGGGGAGTCAATGTTTAAGTGGGGGCACAGAGCGGCTATCATGGCAACAGTGTAGGGTTCACATGTTTGGAGGAGGGTGGAGCAAGGGATTTGGATGCTTTGAGGAGGGCGTTTAACTCGGCTTCATTGAGTGCCCAGGGTACATCATGTATTATATGCCATGCCTGAATTCCACTGATGTAGTTCGTGATGGTGGAGGCTGTGTATAAGCCAGCCATGATGAAGACAAAGTTGGCAATGAGGTCGGAGTTGGCAGAGGTGCGTTGTTTTTCGCTAATGCCCCTTGCATCACAAAAAGCATGGAATGCTAGGAGTCCAGATTCATAGGTTTCCTTGGTGGCTGTGGTCCATGCGTGTGAAATGACATCATATACCTGGCAGGTGTCCGCATTGGCGAAGGGGGGGTTGGTGTGGCAGAATTTCAGGGGGCACCAGGTGAGAAGCCAGTCTCTGGTTGGGCATGGAGGACATAGTTCTGTGGTTGTGGGACTGGGTGTGGGGGTGCATGATAGCATTGCTGAGAAGGCGGTTGATGGGCTGGGGATGTCAGTTTTGTCCTGAAGTGCAGTAAGGAGATGGGGGGGATGGGGATTGAGGTTTCTCACCTGCGGTTGGCTGCAGATTGGCAGCACTGTCTTGCAGGTAGAGTTGGAGGGGCTCTGGAATGTTGATTTGGGGGAGGAGAAGATGATGTGCAGGAAAAATTCTGCGGGAGATGGAATCAGTGGGGTTTGCTGCGCTGGGGACGTACTGTATGTGAAGGGTGTGGCAAGAAGCTGCCAGGGCGGTGTGTATGTGTTTGAAGGTGTCATTGACTGGGACATTGCGGCTGTGCCCATGCCACCATCCTTCGATGACTCCTTGGTTGTTGACGTGTACCCAGAAATGAATGTGGGGGGGCTGGGTCCGGTGTAAAGTAGCTAGGAAGCCCGAATGGGTTTCCTAACAGTGTAAGTATGGGTTGTAAGTGGGTTTACTCGACCCAAAAAAGACCCAAGGAACTAGGAGAAGGTAATAGACCAAAAACCACTCACTGTAAAGCTGGAAAACACGAGTCTGGACCTCCCCATTTGGTAGGGCTGAGAGTCCAACTTTTCGAGTTTGGGTTGGAGCACTCGACTTGACTTGACTGGCTCAGGATGCGGCAGAATCGATGGTTTCAATTCTTAGAAAAAGAGACTTGTGATCGAGAGGAAGTAGAATTCAATACAGACTGAAGTCCGAGATACAAAGTTTATAGTCTGGGAAAACCCGAGACTTTATACATATTGGGTTGGTGGAGTATGTATGGTAATGGAATGGCATGACGATGGTGACGGTAAGTAATACAAATGAATGGAACTAAGTATGACGCACCCGGGTGAACCTGTGGTCACTCGGGACGGAAACTGATACAAAATGAACGAAACCTGACTTACTGATTCAGGTCCAGGGAACTTGGGTTGGATGGACAGGACGGGTTGAACGAACAACACTTGGGTTGGTCTTTGATTTGCTCGGGAATGGGACCTGCACTATAGGGGCAACAGACAGATGGGAAAAAGGGGCTTTTGCACGGTAGGGGACACCAGTCTCCTACATCCACAGGGGACTTAGAGACTGACTGTCCCCAGTCAGCACAGCTTAGCTGACCTCATGCAGGTCATGACTCGGTACCAGTTGTCCACATGACCGAAAGCAGGAATGAATGGGACCAGGTCGAGACAATGACCAGATCAGAGCAATACAATGGCAAATGCTGAGACGCGATGCACAGTTGGTCAACAGGGAGTTTTCTTCATGCTTCACTTCCCCTTTGCCACATCATACCTCTTCACCTCTCCATCCATCATGTCCACTACTCTCCTCGCCTGTATCGTCAAGCTCAACAATACTCCCTCCACTGTTGATTCCACCAAAGCCACTGCTGAAAAATGCACTGCCAATGTGTGATCAAGACTCGAAGCTACAGTTAAAACCCAACCCAATGACAACATCTCGCTCCATGATGAGCAGGACATGTGGTGTGAGGAGTTGGACTCCTCATTGGTAAGTCCTCTACTTTCTTGAACTTCTTTCTGTACTGAACCTCACAGGCCGAGCTGGGGGAAGCTATGTGACTGGTTAGGGATACGGGTGTGGTGGCACAGCAGCTCTCCCCCACTCTTCTTGCAGTGATGTCAGATGAACATTGGGCGTCCAATATGTGGAAGGCCTGGGCTCGCGAGGCCATACAAGGCACCACTTAGACTCCAATTGGGATGAAAGTTGAAGACACAGCAGGGTCTCCTTGGGCTCTCTCTCTGATGCATGACATGTCAACTTGGGGGCCTTCAGAGTCTCCCACAAACATGACCAAATCAGGAATGGGTCAGGATGTGGAGGTAGTTGTTCCCCCTTGTAAGGTAAGATATGTATCAGCTTGGTCCTCATGTGCTTGCTGATTTGCAGGAAGCAATTACGAAAAGAGACGGAAGATGAAGACGAAACAGAGAATGGATATTGGTATCCAACCCCACACCACTTGTGCAAGAACTGCAGCATGCCCTGCACCACAAGACAGCAGGGTATTGTGTGCTTAATGTGCGTCGACACTAAAGGGCATTGCCAGTATGTGAGAGGCAGGAAGTCGAGGTTCAACGAGAAGAAGGCGGTGAAGATTGGGCCATGGCCGGTGCTAAGTAAGTGATGCTATTGATGCTCTTTGCATGAAGGTCTATTTGAGTGGCATCTAGCCCACAAAGTCCAACCACTCCCGACTAATGACATCGAAGTAACGGATAATGAACCCATGCCGGTTAGGGTCAATACCAATATGAAAGGGAAAGGAAAGGCTGAAGACTTCGGCTCGAAGATGATTGCAGTCCAGGTCAAGGGACTAAAACAGTTGATGTTGCATTTTGCAGAGCTTGAGTGCCGAATCACGGGTCTAGAGTTGGAGATGGTGGCTGAGAAGGTGCGACATGTCCATGCCAAGATTGAGGCATCTGAAATCTGTGACCAGATCATGGCCATGCAGGAGGTGGTTGGGTCTTGGCTCAAGCAGTAGGGGCCCTCTGTCCTTCATCGTAGCATACTTGTTTGTCCATGTCCAATGCAATCCGATAAGCATGTGTTTGTATCTGTGTCCATGTCCATGTCTGTGCCCGAGTGAACCTGATAGGACCCAATCAGCAAGTTGGTATCTAATACAATGAAATGAGGCATAAGTGATAATCATAACTAGGAGAAATGAAAGAAAACTGCGGGTTAGCAAAAGTGCAGTCCACAGGGGATTTTGCTTTGTGCCCATTCAGATGGGGAGATGGTAAAGTCGGGACGATGCTGAGTTTCTTCGGCTTTTTCTTCTGCTCTATGATAACTCTTTCCTCTACTTCCTGCTTCTCTTCCTTTCTGTTTATTTCTGTTTATTTATTTATTTTTCTTTCTTTCTCATCTGGTCTAGTAAAATAAAAATAAAAAGGGGTGCAGTGTTTGGCATGCAGGAAAGGTAAAATCAATGGTGAGAGGTGAACACAGGTTCATAATCGGTAGCAGTAGCAGTCTGTAAGTCTATCGCAGTGAATGTTCTCAGATTGAACCGGATAAGATAAAAGGAAATGGGTCTATAGTGAATTGATGGTCTTTGACTTTCTATGACAGTTTTTCTTGTTTCTGTGAGATTTGGGGAGATGGATAAGTAACACCAGTTGAAACCCAGGATAAAACAGTATGGAATTGAGAGCACCAGACAGAACCTAGGATGGAACAGATAAGGGGAAATCTATAGTATGGACAGTATTCTGGGTATAGTTTGATGGAATGTTCATAGTCGTCGTCAGTTATGGTTCTTGTGGGGGTGGATGATCTTTTTTGTCAGGCGGGTCTTCATCATCTGATGGCTCTTGCAGGTCCTCAACTTCCCAGCTTGCTTTCCTCGCCATCTCATTGAGTTCTTCATCATGCAACCTGGTCAACCAGATACTGGAACGGCAGTTCAGGACCTTGTGAAGTATGGGATGAGGCAGAATGCGGCATATCAAAGGCAGATACCACTCCATCCAACTTGGCCAGCAGGTATAAACCTCCAGTTGTCCTGCGAAGGACAACCATCAGCCCTATGTACCTTGGCTTTGTCTTCTGATTCAGCTCCTTCACCACCCTCAAGTTCCTGACCAGGACCAGGCTTCTGGGTTGGATGTCGAAGTCCTTGATCTGGGTCTTCATTGCAGCTTTGAAATTCTTGATGGATACAAACTGTGCTTCTGCAACCCGTTTCCGGATTGCATTGAGGTTGGCCTGACATTTCTGAAATTGGTGGGCTTGCCATGCTATTAGTGACTTGATAGAGGAGGGATTGGGCTCAGAAGGAGGAATAAGGAAAGTTGCTTCGGTAAGATCGAATGGAAAGAGCGGCTCCACGCCATGTGCCATGAAATAAGGGGACAGACCAGTTGATTTCTGTATTGTCACCCGCTCCACCCAGAATACGGTGTGCACGGCTTGATACCAGCATGACTCCTCCCCCTGGGAGCTTTTCATGATGGCCTCCCAGACATTGTAGTGATGCCTTTCTACAATCCCATTTGCCTAGGAGTTGTAAGGAGAGATCTGAATGTGTCAGATCCAGTAGTGCTCAGCGAGGAGGTCACAGGCCTGAATGACAGCAGAACCGTTGTCAGTAACAAGCTCAGAAATGGGGCCCCACCGGCAAAGAATGTCCTTGAAGATGAAGGACACGAGGGCAGAGGCATTCTCAGACTGGAGCATGCACCACTCCAGGTATGAAGTCATGGAGCACTGGGCTTGGATGATGTAGCAGTAACTGCCAGCTCTGGGCATTAGCATCATGTCAACATGAACTTTGCGAAATAAACCAGTGATGAGGGGTACAATGGGAGGAATGTGGAAGCGGGCGGTCTGGCAGGTCTGGCATTGATGACAGGTATGGATGTACCACTTGATGTCTTCGGTGAGCATTGGCCACCAGAAGTGGAGGAGGAGACGGGTCCAGACGGTGTAGACACCCTTGTGTCTGAGGTTGTCGTGGGCCTCCTTGATGAGTCCATAACACCAATTCTCCAATACCACTACTTGGTGATGGCTATGCGGTTCCCGGCACCAGAGAACACCATTGATGAGGAAGAAATGAGAAGCAGATTGAACAAACGAAAGAAATTCCTTGTTGGATAGGTCGGGTGGACAGGTCTTGGTACTGAGGAACTTGCAGATGAGGTCAAGCTGGGCATCCTTTGCCTTGGCTTACATGGACTAAGGAAACGGGGGGTTGGATTCTTCATTGGGCTGGAGACTGGGCTGCTCAACAGTGTCAGTGAATGCACAGTATGAAATAAAAACCAGGTGTATATCTGGGTCCACCATGTACGGTCAGTTGTAGTCCACCTGGCAGAACCAGTAGACGGGCAAGGACGGCAGCTCAAGGGGTATCCCATGGTAATGGTAAGGAGATGGATAAATGAACTGTGGGGAGGGATGTTCATTCAGCAAGTGTACGGCAAATGAGTATGTATCATCAAGCCAATCTTCATGGTTGTCGTCTTTGGGTGGGTCAGATTCTGAAGACGGCCATCGGGAAAGACCATCGGCCCCAGTATGCTTGTCTGCAGGCACATGGATGAGGTTGAAGGTGAAGAGGAGGATGCTGGTGATCCACCGATTGATGACTGTGTTTGGTTGCAGATCTGGGTTGTTGATCATGCCTTTGATGTATTTCACATTCATTTCGACTGTGAAGTTAGCCACACCAAAGATGAAAGAAAACACAGAGGGTGCGGACGGCGCAGAACAGTCCATAAAGCTTCAGCTTCTCCTGTGAATACTGACTCTTGGTCTCATTCAAAACCAATGATACAAAGCAGTTCAGATACCACCTACCATCCTCCCCAACTTGGAACAGAATGAACCCGACTGCTATCCAGGACGTGTCGACCATGAGAATAACCTCTCGCCCAGACTCATAGTCCAATGGATGGAGCATGGGGGATGTCAATATCTCGTTCTTCAGACGAGTAAAGGCCTCCTGCTGAGGTTCTTCCCATATGAATGGGACACCCTTCCGGGTCAACTCCACCAGAGGCTGGGAAATGGCCACATAGTTACGAATGAAAATAAGAAGTACACCACATGTACCAAGGAATACTCTCACTTCCAAAATGGTTGTGCACTCCGGCCAGTCCTGAATCTTCTGGACCTTGGCCTTGTGCAGAATCCAGCCTTCGAATATACACTTGTGTCTGACTATGGCTATGTTGGGGGATGTGAGGACAAATTTCTTGGCTGAGATGGTTGTGCCAATGACTTCTAGATAGGTTAGTATTCGGTTGACGATAAGGAGATGCTCCCATATGAACCGGTGGATTCCCAGGTTTTCTGGGATGGTCTTGTATGAGCCATCTGAATTCCGGTACTGGGTTTTGGAAGACTTGATGGGGAGGTCATTGATGAAAGGCATGGTGTAATGTGGGATTTCATCTTGAAGGATAAATGCCATGTCAGCTTGATAGACCAGTGCTGAATTAGTATACCCCATCAGGAGGGTTGTTAGCCATGTGGTCCAAGGGGAGTGAGGAAAGTTGTCATGTCCCAAGACTTGACATGAAGCGGCCTTTGGTTGTACCTGGCAAACAAGTCCATCATGGCGTAGACTGCATGCCTGGTGAACGATTCTGCCAGGTGTTCAATGAAGGGAGGGACCAATGTGTCCTGGATTGTAACGGTGTTGAGAGGTTGGAGGTCATGGACAAGTTGGAGGCTCTACT
>JBBPTO010000791.1:0-22380 GCA_038094155.1 Pulveroboletus cf. aberrans | reverse complement strand
ATCCAATCCATCCTCATCTGTCACCCGTTGGTAAGTCATACCTTCATTTTACTACACCGGACACTTTTGTTTGTACATCTGGTCGATCTGGCTCTGTTGATCCAGTCACTGGATAGTTGATCCGATGACCTGGTTTTCAATCCAGCCGTGTGCTTTACATGTATTTAGAGTCTTGGGTGTGCCTGGACTATAAAAGTTGTGTTTCGCACAGAGCACAATATCATCTATCTATCTGCCATTTATCTTCCATTCATCTCAAGTTCAGTTTCTTTGTCATCGTCAGTGATCCAGCTGTGTCTGTGATCATCATCATCATCATCCTTCTGTCCTGATCTGTGAAGAATCAAGTCCTGTGTTCATCAGCCATGTCTGAAGCATAGGAGCTCTTCCAAATCATCATCCATTTCACCTCCTGTAAGTCCTGTGGTTCTCTTCCATGGAGCTCTACTCTATGAATTCCCCCTGGGATGAACAAATTGTCCCTTCATTTTCTTTCTTTGTGTTGCTGACCTGCTAGTTTCCTATCCGGAGACCCATAGCAGTCTAGGTCATTCAACATCCCTTCAACAGATGAGGATGGATTGAATTGGATATGAAGACCAGATTGTACAGGATATGCTGGATATGCTGGATATGAGGACAGAGAACTACCATTCCCTACATCCATGGAGGATTTTGAATACTGACTGTTTCCAGTCAGATGCAGTGGTGGTAAGATGAGTGTGAAGTGAATGAAATGATGATCGGGTCTCTGGTCAGGAGACAGAGGAAGTGATGGACTGACAATGCATTGAGAGAGACTAATGATGAATGATGGGCAATGAAGGATGTGATGACCACAAGGTGAGGTAGACCATCTGGCAGTGACAATGTAAAGCAGAATAAGATATGGCATGAAGTAATGATGATGATGAATAGAGGTGTGAGGATTAACTCTCTGTGAAAGGGATGATGCTGGATGATGTAGAGACCAGATCTGAGTGATCTGAGTTGTCCTATCCAGTCCTGTTTTGTCCTATTCAACCTGCTGGATGACAAGACTATCAGTACTGGATGACGTGAAATGAATGAAATGTGAGTAAGAATGTATGGTCTGAATAGAAATGTAGGAATGGATGAAATGAAACCAGGTGTGAGGGTCTGCTTGACTTTTCTTCTTTGATCAACTTCCACTTCTACATCTTCAAGGATAGAACTGGAGAAAGAAATGTGTTGACAGAATTGAATGAACCAAAACCGAGGTGTGAGGGTCCACTCGACTTGCCTTCTTTGATCTATTTTTGCTTCTATACCTTTCATAATAGAACCTGAGTCTGAGTGTGTGAGAATGGATTGAAAACCAGATGATGAAAGAATGAATGAAAATAAAGATCTTGTGCTTGACGAGTGTGCACATTGAAAGAAGGAAACATATGTAGAGATGAGACAGAGGAGAATCTATTGTAATCATTTTGTTTTTCTGTTGGACTTTTGTTTTTAGTATTGAAAAAGGAGATGAGAGATGTTTTTATTTGATATGAAAGATCACTGGATCGAAACCCAGGGTAGAAATAACTAAAATATGATTTTGGAGGATAACAGTGGCAGATGATCGGTATGGTGTAAGGGAATCTTGACAAACAGTGGTGGATTGTTGATGGATGATGGTATGATGTTGAATGAATGGAAAAGTGAATCTTCTTCATCAAGAATACTTTCTGCATCTATACCTACTGAATATCCGATTTTATGAACAGAATCTGTGAAAAGAACAGGATGGGTCTCTATCCAGTAGAGAGAATCTGGATTCAGGTCCAGAGGATGGATTGGAATGTTGGATGGTGGTGGAATACAATTAGGAAAAGAAAAGAAAAACAGAAGGGCTTTACAGTTCCTTTCCTCCTACAGAGGACTTTTAATGATGACCTCCTGGGCATCAAGCCACAGAGGTCGCTGAAAATGAGATGACGGATGAACTGAATATGGAGGAGGGGAATCTGGGACATCATCGACAACATCCAGGGCTGAGAATGAGAGGACTTTGGCATGGGGTAATGAAAGAGCTAATATATGAATGGAAGGGATGGTGGATAGCAGAGGCAGATCAGATGGATCTGGCAACAAAAAAGTGACCAGATGTGCTACTTCAACAGGTGCAATGGGCACTGGAGTGATGGATGGTATGACTGGGGGAATGATGGTGGACTCTGCACACAATGGAGGTATTGAAACTTATATAAGACTCTTGAGTTCCAGCTGACAACCTCAGCCTGATTCTCTTAGATAGTTTCTCTGGGTAGTGACCTAGTTTCCTTCCCTCTCAAACTCACCTTACTCAGTAAGTCCAGAACTAGTGTGTGACCTAAGAGCTTGCTTGCTTGAAGGTTGTTTCACTTACAAGATTTGGTTGTTGGTTTACTCCTCTCAGATCCCTGATTCACACCAAGGTCATCAACAAAATTATCACTGCCACTCAACTCACTGCCATTGCTGACAAAGTCAAGGTAAAGACCACTCTTTTCTCCAAGTATGCTGAATTCACTGAAGTCTTCATGAAGAAAGCTTCAGATCACATTCCCCCCTTCTACTTTCATGACCATGAAATCTATTTCAACAACTTCTTTGTTCCTAAAGTGGGAAAACTCTATCCTCTGATTTCAGAAAAGTACAAGGTCATCAAGGACTTCATTCAGGAGACAGATTCACCCCTCAAACTCTTCCTAACCCTCCCCTTTCTTCTTTGTCAAAAAGAAGAATGGAAAGCTCTGCCTGTGCCAGAACTTGACTACATAAACAACTACACCATCCAGAATGCCTACCCCCTCTTAATCTTCAACGTTGTCAACAAACTCAAATATGTCAAGGTCTTCATGAAGTTTAATGATAACTGGAGATACAACAATGTCATAGTCAATAATGTTAACCAGTGAAAGGCTGCCTTCATGATATAGAAGGGACTTTTTGAACACCTTTCTGTGTTCTTCAGACCAAAGAACTCCCCCACCACATTTCAGCAATTTATAAACAACTTCTTCAGAGACATGATTACCAAAGGATTGTTTATTATCTACATGGACAACCTCCTTATCTTTTTCTCCAACTCTGCCGCTCACAAGGAAAACCAAGTGCATTTTCCAAAGACTGAAAGAACTCAACCTTCACTTGAAATCTGAAAAATACAACTTTGCCACCAAGAAAGTCAAATACCTTGACATGATCATCAAACATGAACAGATCACCATGGATTCAATGAAACTAGATAGCATCACCTCCTGGCCCACATCCACCAAAGTCTGAGATGTCTGCTTCTTCCTTGGATTTACCACTCCTATTAGTAATTCATCTGTGACTATTCCACTATTGTCTGCCTCTTGATCAACCTAATTAAGAAGAACCTTGCTTAGAACTGGTCTTTCACTTGCCAGCTGTCCTTTGACTCATCGAAAGCCCACTTCCTGATAAAGCCAGTACTCCACCTCCTCAAAAACTTCCATTGCTTCACCATCACCACAGATACCTCCAAGTATGCATCAGAAGTGATTCTTCTTCAGACCAACACCAATGGAAATTTGCACCCTTGTTCCTACCACTTACAGTTGTTCTGCTGAGCACAGCTATAACATCCACAACAGGAAACTCCTCACCATTATCTGAACCTTGAAGACCTAATGACATTACCTTTCCAGCTCCCCCCTCCCCATCCAGGCATTTATAGATTATGAAAACCTTACTTACTTTTAATAAATCCAGAACCTCAATCATCACAAAGCCTGATAGATATTCAACATTGCCAACTATAAGCTGAAAATGAACTATGTTCCTGGCTCTAAACTCACCAGCCCCAATGCAACTATGCCACTGTAATGCCCTCATGGTTGATGATGATGATAACAAATGAACCATACTCCTCCTTCCTTCCTTCCTCTTTGTCAACCTCATTGACTGGTTCCTTTTCAGAAAGCTCACATTGTCATCCACCTTCAATGCCCTTGTTCTTCAAATGCTGCAAGTGCTTCAAGGAGAACTTCTTTCCACATTACAGTTCTTTTTTCATACACTGAAAACATTCTCTAATATAAAGGACATGTCTATGTTCCCCTCACCAACTCTTTCCACCATGACATTCCTGTCTGCTGTCACACTCATCACACCCCCAGAAATTCCAGCTATTTAAAACCTGCCAGCTTGTTTTCTGTCAAATTCTTGTGGTCAGTACTGGCCCAATACATTTGAAAATATATATGTTAAAGGATGCACTGTTTGCCAGAAAAACAAGGCAACCTTCACAATCACCCTATTCACCCTGATAATATCATTCTTTATTCACTGTAGGGAACTGTATTATCCAACAGACCCAGTTTCAATCCAACCAGACTCAGATCAGCTTGTTTCAATTTGTCTGTCCATCTACTATTGGTAAGTTGAGTCTTCATTTTCTTATACTGGACACTCTTTCTTCATACATATAATTAACCTGATACCATTGATTCAGTCACCAGATACTTTGATCTTTGCTTTAGACTCTGTGATAAAATCATCTCAGATTGAGGTGCTCAGTTTGTTTCCACCTTTTTAAAAGAACTCAGATGCCTCCTTAACTATGACCTCTTCTTGTCTACAATATATTATTTCTAGTAAGATGCAAGATGCAGGAACTGAACATGTCAATCAAGAAGTTGAAACTTATCTTCACATTGTCTGTGGCACCAACCCTGGCTCCTGGGCTGACAACATCTTCCACACCAAATTTGCACACAACCACTGCCCTCATTCTGCAACCAGGGAGTATCTATTTATTGGAATGATGGGCTATAAATGTCATGCTCCATCCTTGATCCTCCCTAACTTCAACCTTTCCAGGATAGAAAAATGCCTTAAATCCCTCTCTGCCACCTGAAATGAAGCCCTTACCACCCACAAATTGACCAGACAGGTTATGGCCTCCTGAAACAAATGCTTGTTGACCCTGTTATCTAAAAAAATCAAAGTCAAAAACAAATTTAGAAATGTTCATCACTTGCTCTTCAATCCTGTTTTCTTTCAGGAAGGACTCTTTATCATCATCAAAGTTCTATCTCTGATCACCTATAAACTCCATCTATCAAAGCTTGAAAATTTCATCCCACATCCCACACTTCCTTGTTATTTTCCTATTATAAAAATAACATTCATGGATAGAACTTCCCAAAACCACTACTGGACTTTGTAGAGGGTAATAAAGAGTATGAAATAGAGGAAATTCTATGCCACCATAAATCCCTATCCTTTCTTGTGTTTTGATTCCAATGAAAAGGATACTTGATCAAAGAAGACTTCTGGATCTCAGATTGGAATCTGAAAAATGCAAAGTCCACCTTAGATAGAATTCCATTCACCATCTTTCCCTACCCATCCTGCCTCTTTCACAGAAAACTGGGCAGTAAACAATGTGGGCACTGGTGGAAGCATTAATGCCCAGGGTGAGAAGGTCTTCATGCATGAGGGAGAGTTGCTGTTCCTGTAACCAGGTATGATAGATGAAGTATAGTGGGAAGGAGATCTCAAGGTGGGCAGAGATGGCTTCAGTGAGGTAGAAATTTTAATTATGGATGCAAGGGAGTGTTCATTAGGAAGTTCCTTGCTAAAGGTGCAGCCATAGACAGGGGTGGTGATGGATTCAACAGGGTGGGGGGAGAGCAGGGTGTACATAAGTGATAGCAGAGGTGGTATTGGTATCTCTGAAGTGGGACTGATGCCATGTGGGAATGTCTGTACCTGAGTTAATATAGGCTTATTTTCCATTAGGAAAGCTGGTAGTGGTCCATTGTTACAGTCACTTCCATACCTTTCCATTACTTCTGACACTTCCAACAACACTTAGAATGTTTGACATACTGAAAGCGATGCTTCTGAACTCAGAAGCCCAGAACTGCAGGAACTCGGAAGTGCAGAAGTTCAGAAGGCCGGGAACTGTGGGAACTCGAAACCCAGAACCTCAAAAGCCCTGGAAGCACAACAGTTAAACCAGAGCTTTGTATTTTATCATGCAAACCCTTTCCATTCATATGGTATGTCATGCTATGCATTCCGGACCCTCCCAGACATTCCTATGTCTTCCATGCATTACACATGACCCTAAGATCATTTTATGCCCTTACCCTACACACATATCATCTTCCATTCTTCCACATCATGCCTCCTCCACACCTGATCCTTATGGTATCCTCACGGACATTTAGTTTAGAGTACAATAGGTACAAACATTTGAACAGTATATAAAGGACAAGAATGCAGCCACCAGAGGGCAGTCTTGTCCTCTTGGTGTTTTCCTAAGCATCTATGGTGTTGACTCATTTTCCCTTCCCTTGACTAGTGAAAGTGGCCTAGAGCCTTAAGTGGTTCTGAGTTGTATCATCCACCTCATGGTGGCAACTGTAGACAATGGTTCTTAGCTAGAGGGAGCAATAGATAAGGGGGAATAAATAGTATTCATGAGAGAGAAAATGTTTAGAATGAGTTACAGAGTCTACTTCTTATAACATTTCACAAACTAGAAATGACAGAATTCCTTGCTAACATGGATCAATATCTGAAGCACCCATCTGAGTCTAGAAACCCTTGTATCCCCTCAGCATCCTCTACCACATTTACCTCTGCTAATATCACCATTGTGAAACATGTTGAGGCCCACTGGACTAGAGATAATGGAGAGACCCCCTTCCTCTTTTTCACTCCTGCTACCATGAAACTTTTCACCACTCCCACCACCTTAGCCATCAGAAGATTAATTTGTCTCTATGAGTGCCCTATCTGGCATTGTATCCAAACCATACTCAAATGCACTACTTCTTTTGCCAACATCAACTGACTGCTCCCTTGTCAAGCTTCTCTTCCTCATCTGAAATTTCAAGAGGCTCATCATCTAGTTGCTGAGGTATAGCTCACATCTCTGTCAATGCATGAACTCAAGTGCACTGGGGCACTTTCAGACAGTCAATCTTCTCTTCTAACTACCATAGAGAGTACACTGCCAATGTTCTTGCAAACATGAATGGATTCACTAGAGAAGGCATTACCTTGATCGGCATTAATGCAGTCTTGGACATACTATGGAAATAATGTTATGATCAGCCCCTATTCTTTTCTCTCCTTATCACATATTCCCATAGCATACACATGGATGTCAGTGTTAATTTGAACATTTATTTCTCTTCATGTTTGATCCATATCATATGCCTTTCATTCAATTCCATGACCTCTCAATTGCTTAGTCAACAATTCTATTCTCATGCCTGCCCTCAACCCCTCTATATTAATATGTATATTTGTCTCATCCTCCATGTAACTCCAAGCTAGACCTCCCTTTCAATATATGATTTTATCTCACCTCTCAAAATCTGTTGTCCCTCACTTTATAAGACTTCATTGCACTTGCAACACTGTCATAAGACAACCCTGGGATCTTGAATATGCTAGATGATTAAGTCAAATAAGAAAGATCCTTTTTTACTTAAAACCTTTGAACCCTTGTCCTTGTCAAATGCCACACCATGTTTGCCTTGAACCTCTGACTCTAGACTATCTACAATGGCTGTGCTTGCCTTCTATCCCAGGCATATGTAACAAAAGTCAGTATACAATCCTTTTTCAATCCATTTCAATTCTGCATATCAGACCTGAATTAACACACATCAGAAATCTATCCAGTATGTCAGATTCTGATTTCTCATGCACTGAATTCATTCTTATTCTGTGGGATTGCATTGCTTTTCATGTATCCTTTACTGTACATCATTCAGGTGTGCTCAGATACATAGGTACTTTGTACTTAGTCTATCACTACCATCCAATTCCACCACCTTCTACTCTAAGTCTAAAGTCAAGTTTTTCTTCAGTTCTATTCAGTTTCCTAGTCCAACTAAATGGGAGGATTTCAGACACTCTTTTTTTCCTCCCTAAGTGGAAACTCAGTGACCCTTTTCTACACAGTTCTTATTTTTTTTTCTCTCTTCAAAATCCTGTGAGTTGAGCCAACCCTCACTCCTGCTTATCAATTTAGAACTTCACTCTGATATCTGATGCTATTTTACAACATCTCACAAGGGCATTTCTATATTAGAGTAACTTTTCCATCTATTGGTTGATAGCATGCAGGTCTAGCTTCTCAATCTCAGCATGAAGAGGTTGTCTTTTAATAGTGACTAGGAATCAGCAAGAATTGACTCATACTATTGGCTATTTTTTGTGGTCCATTCTTAAACTGATCAAGATACTCAATGTGATATCAGTGTAAGTAGATGCTATAGTTGACTCATTGTTGTCTCTTGCTAAATTGGGGTGTGTACAGCCTGTATGACCACTGATCCTGTTAAATTTCTCATAGTATGATGATATAACAGGGCACACACATTGTCAAACTGAATCTCAATGAGATTTGATTTTAACATATTCTGCTGACAGGCCTTGACATCAGATTTCTATTTTGGGAGATGAGCTCCATATTTCCCCTTGACAGATCTCTCAAATCAGATATCTTGGTGGTCAATCTATTCAGGAACTGCTTTTATGGGTTTTCAGAGAATTGTTTGACCTGCCAGTGTAATTCATTAGATAGTGTCATATCTGTAACAACAGTGACTCTCCATCCACACCTTTATCACATGTTATGATTTACCTTGGATTACGCTTTTTCCTTGAACTTATCACTTACATATGGGTATAAGTCCCAACTTGAACATTTCTTTCTTTTCATTGCTGACTATGATACCATTACTCATTGTCTGCTTCCATCGCATTCTATGTGATTCCACCCCACTTGCTTCATCAGTGATTCCTTCTGTCATATTCCTTCATGTTCCATGCCTACCCTAGACTTTCTTACATATATAAACCCATGTTATCACACATATGCTCCTTAGTCTAGTCTTACTGTTTTCTACCTCCTCTATACCCTCGTCAAAATTCATCATTGTTCCCACTCCCTGATACAGGGCCAAGGATAAGCCTTAATATTCTCTTGCTCTTCTTTGCTGTGAACCACCCTTAAGTGGAAAGTCTCCATCATTGACCTCACCTAGAGGTCTCCTCATTACCACCCTTCAAAGGGAAGTCCTTGTCATCTGTCCTCATTAGTAGGAAAACTCCTCTCCCACTGTTAACTCAGTAGTATCCTTGGCCACTGTTAGCTTGGTAGCACCCTTCGTCACCAAACCTCATTAGTAGGAAGGCTCCTCGTAGACGTCTTGCAATCGTCAAGCTCTGTCGCCTCTCATCCATGGTTAAGTCTGTAGCTTCAGCAGTTCTATGCCTGCCCTCATCCAGGTCAGCCGTAACACCACAACTGTGGTAAAAAATCATCCAATATGCAAGTCTGCTTCTGTTATGATATAACATGCCTTATGACATGATTTTTTTTTCTCTGCATTTTCCTTTATTTGTCTGTATCTCCCATGTATTGTTCCTGCTTAGCCAATCCTCATAGATGCAACATATCCATGTTGCACACATCCAAACCTTCTGAAGAATAAAATGATGTGGGAAGTGAGCGGATGACTTCTCAGAAGGGTCTATAAACAATCAAGCGCAGGCTGGTAGAAGAGGCAGGCAGGTCACTTGATATGATATTCAGAATGAATATTCTCACATAGCCATTCTCAGCCCAATGGAAGTGTCTCAATACATACATGGAGATCTGTGGCCTTTTGAAAGGAAAGTGAGAGTTTCTTAACCTTGGAAAACAATTCAAGTGGTGTGAAGACTGCCTGATAATTGACATCACTTATAATGTTCAAGGACAAAATTGCATTGATGGTGGCCATGCTAAGGCTGAAGTGCATGCACCAGGAAGCAAAATCACATCTGTTGCATGAAACAAAAGGAAAATAAAAATTATTTCATTGCTGCTCTGCATATGGGTCTTGTCATAAGTTATCCATAAACATTGACCCACCAAAAAAAGGCCTTGCTACAGCCCTGGTATGTTTATGTGAATTTTCTCTGACTGTGCATTCCATTGTTACATATATCTGTTACAGTCACTTCCACATCCCTTCCAACATTTTTGACTCTTCTGACACTTCCAACCACACTTAGAATGTTTGACACACTGGAAGCGATGCTTCTGAACTCGGAAGCTTGGAAGCACAGGAACTTGGAAATGCGGAAGCTTGGAAGGCTCAGAACTGCAGGAACTCAGAACCAGAACCTCGGAAGCACTGGAAGCACAACAGTTCAACTGGAACTTTGTATTTCATCATGCAAACCATTTCCATTTGTACAGTACATCATGCTATGCATTCCAGATCCTTCTAGAACATTCCTATGTCTTTCATGCATCACCCATGACCCTAACATCATTTTATACCCTTACCCTACACATGTATCATCTTCCATTCTTCCACACCATGCCTCCTCTGCACCTGATCCTGATGGTTTCCTCATGAACATCTAGATTAGAATACAATAGGTACAAACATGTAGAGTTGTATATAAAGGACAAGAATGCAGCCACTGGAGGGCAGTCTTGTCCTCTTGGTGTTTTCCTCAGCATTTACAGCATCAACTCATTATTCCTTCCCTTCCGTTGACTAGTGAAAGTGGCCTAGAGCCTTAAGTGGTTCTGAGTTGTATCAATATCCATGTTCATTTTAAGGCTCTCTGGTACACTAATGTCTGGATCATAAAGAGAAGGCAGAGACAAGGAGAAGGAAAACTAGTCACTGATGTTAAAGTGCCTTGAAAGAACCAAGTTGGATCACTCATGTGGGTTAGGTATGCTGTGACCCTTTTCAGGCTCCTCAGAATAATGAATCTGGTACAGACCATAAATGACTCTCCAGAGAAGCAAAAAGCAAATCTACTATCTTATATATCAACAAGGATCTGATATACACAGACAATGAACCTAATTCTTTTTCAAATTCTGGGAATATCAACAATGGATCAATGTGTATTCACACAACCATCCATGGAACCACCAATGGCATTGAAAACACGCCTATGAGTATGAATACAGATGTGGTTGGTGCTAACATAGAGTCTCCTGCTACTGATGAAGCTACTATTCAACCTTTATTCACTGTACCCAGTCATGGGCAGCAAACCCCATTGAATGGAGTGTATTCTCCCTCTGCTGATTTTCTCCCAGCAGCCTGGATAACATCAACATAACTCATCAATGTTGGCATTAATGGCTGGAGTTGATATCTCAATCATCCAGAAAGCTGCACACAAGATGGATGCAATCCTGGCACAGTAGAGATTCATTTCTTGAGTTTAGATGGTAATTGGCCCTTAATCAGCCTTTAATTGAACAATAACAATAATATGGCTCTGAGTACTCTATATTCTGAATATGCTACTCCAGCTATGAATAACATATTGTTTTTGGCAGATAGCCTGCTTGACACCTGGCCCAGCAATATACATGGCAGTGTGGAAGTGTTCAGGTAAGTTCCAACATCACATGAGGGACAGAACAGGACTGTGGTGTCAACTGAGGTCCTGATTATCATTATCTACTATTTATACTGCTGCTGATGGTGCACTGGTGGTTGCTGTCACAGACAGAGCTACAGGTAGCAATATTCATTATCTATTACATTACTTGTGTACTATCTATACTGATGGTGTAGAAGCACTGGTGAGCACTAGTGTCAGGGTAGGAATATTGCTGGTGTAGATGGTTAAGTGATTTGGAGGTAATAACCCAATTAGTAACAACTATCAATAATTGTTAGAACTCTCATTTATTATGTCACTCAGATGTATAGCCTAGTAAAACTATCCCTTACCCCCAAGTTGGTACTCCAGTAAGAACATACTACTTCTACCATTTCAATTAATGAGCCCTAGTTCTAGTTCTATACCTATGTCTGTGAAGTTGAATGAATAAAAATTATGCAGTAGTTCTCTTAATCCTGATGCTAGCAGTTTTCATGTTCCATGTCACTTACTGAGAGGATACTAAGTCACAATTTTCACTTATCTTTCAATTTCCTACCTCATATACTATAACATACTCTTTTCATGCTCCATTCACACCACAATATTATTTTAATATATCTGGGCTTCATTTGCCAGGTACTCTCATATAAATCACAATGATATATAGTCCTTATGGCAAGTATATACCCTCTAATCAGATATCTACCTCACAACAAAGATGTCATAGTTTAAATCTCACACTGACAGTCTGTGACAATTCATCTCTTTGTGGGGTGCTGACTTGCCAACTTGTGGGATAGCATTATGCCAGGAGTCTTGCAGCCACCCATTTTGATCAGCCCCAAAGGGGCCTTGAAATTCTCTGATGATCATAATGTCTGGTAACTTTGTGTTGACAACTATCAAATTAAGTCACACCCATCCCACATCCTCCCTCCCCACCCGATTAGGCAGAAATTGCCCTTTCAAGTACCACCATAGCTACCCATTTTCATCTACCAAAGTCTGTCTGGTTCTGTATACTGCTATGTCCACAGTCATTACTTGGTTAGATATCCATCCCCAGAAAAAGCAAAGATCTTATTCAAACCTTCAATGTGCTCAAGATCTAGCTTCAAAATCAATATGCTATAATTCTGAGATCATCCATCAGCATCTCAGTGCAGCATGCATTACACAATGCAATCACAAACTGCAACCATGGCAATTCAATGCTACAGAAGCCCTCTATCTCCAGCTTGACTGTGTCATTCTCGCTGGAACAGGCTCCAGCAAAAGTCAAGGTTGAAAAAGTATTGTTAGTCATCTCACCATTATGATCAGGTTGTGTGTTTGGCACTTATCTACTGAAATAAATCATTCTAACAAGGACATATGCAGGCCCAGCAATCAAGTTAAACGAGCCTCCATGTAGTTAAAGTCAATCAGACAACATACAGAAGTGCATTCCATCATGTAAGCAACTCATTGTTATGCTTACCTCAGATAGAGGATGAGTGTAGCCTCTAAGGAGGGTCTAGGATACTAAGAACAAGGAGAGCAGGACAAGCTGCTCTACGAGGATGAGATACAAGGATTGAAGGTGAATAAGGCCTGCTTTTTACTCTGTTTCAATAATCAAATATTGAAGAGAACTGAGGACTTAGCAATCTAACATCACTGAAGAACAAGAGATTCAGTGAACATAGCCTCAATAGTGCTACAATGTCTGAGAGAGTTGAGGGGGTTCCTGATAAGGGACTTAGGACAAGGAACAAGTGGTAAGGCTAAAACCCAATGTATTTAGATACACAACAAGGAGGTCAAGCTTAGAGATACAAGTAGAAACAAGTACAGTATATATATGCATATGACATGTTCAGGGTGGGTCAGGATGGAGTTGCTAATGAAGCAAATGGAATCTGATGAAAACAGGTAATGACTGATGGTATAGTAGTCAGTGACAAAGGAAAAAGAATGTCTGAGTTGGGACCAGTACCCATGTGTATGTAAGTGATAAGGAAAGAAAAGGGGAAATCATAACCTTACACCCTTAGTATATCTGAGACAGCATCAAAGGATCTAAAATCAAGGTAGTGCTCTCCTTCAGAGGAGACAGTCATGTTTGACATTCCTTCCATGATATATTCTTTATTGTCATCAGACAGAAGATGACAAGGGGAAGCAGATCATCCAGGTACAGGGACTGAAATAGGTTGGTCAAATGTTACACATCTGGCATGGGTGGAATGAGAGCTGGGGTGTGTCTGATACCTCAATGTCTAGAAGGAGAGCCTCTTGAGCTGTGCAATGATGGTGATGAGCTCAATGAGGGAGGAGTTGGTTGATGCTGGAAAAAAGGGCAATGCATCTGAGCATGGCCAGGGGTGGTTCAGTGGCAGATGAAACAGACATAGTCCAGGCAGTTGATTTATTGGTGGCCCAGATGATGGCAGTGATGGCAGATATTATGGTAGTGATGATGCAACAAGAGAAGAGAAGTGGCCCCACCATTTCCAGTCCAGTGGGCTTTTGCTCATTCTATGGTAGCAAGCTTTGCAGAGTTTTAAGATTCAGAGAATGCTGAAGGGGTGTGAGGGTTCTGGAATTTGGCCAGTTTCCAGAGGTAACAATCCATGTCTGTGAGGAATTCTCCCCTCTCAATCTGATGCATTGCCATCAAGAGGAGATCTTGTATGTTATCCTGGATATCTTCAAGACATTAGCCAATGTGGGCAGCACCATGGTTGGTGACACCAGAAGTAAGAAGTTCTTCAGCCACAAGAAAGAGCTGTTGGATCTGAAGATATCCTCAATGGAGAGTGTAGAGTGAGGAGATGATGTCAAGGTGAAAGGCAATGATGGAGGAGAGACAGGAGTTGACCAACCTTTTGACCATCAGCCTGAGGTAGTCATCATCAGTGAGATCATGATGAAGGTTGTAGGCAAAGGAGGGAGTGGTGATGGAGTTAACATGACAAGGAGGAATAGCTGTAACTATGGATATGATGACTGTGGGTACAGGGGTGATTATGGTATTCTCAAACTGGGAATGGTGCCAGGTGAGCCCATTAGCACTAGAGATGACTTGGACCGATTCCTAATCAGAGAAAAACATGGTGATCCAGCCTGAGGTAGCTATGGTGGAGGAGAGTTCTAAGGTAGAAGCAAGTGATGAGAGGGAGGAAATGGTATCTATGAGAGTCAAGGAAGTGATGATATTCTGAGAGGGAGATGAAGACATAGCTTTATTTTCTAGGATGGTTTTTGTTTTTGAGCAACAGTTTTTCTGAGGGGGCATGGAATTAAAGATGGAGGGGTGGAGTTTTTCATAACTATATGGGGTGGGCTGTGAATGTTTTAAGTTCTGTTCTGAGATTCAGGAGTTTTCTTCAGCTAAATATCCTTTCCAATGGATCAGAAACATGCAGGAGGACAGTGTACTGCAATGTCATAAAAATTTCTCTGTTTAATACTCTTTCTCACCCTCTATGAGATCTTGGGTCTTGGGAAGTTTTTTCCATGAATTGTGTTCTCTTTGTACAGAAATAGAAGCTAAGTGTGAAATACAGGGTGGATCTTTCATGCCCGTGAAAGACAAAGTTGGTACATGATCAGGGACAGTACCTTCATTATTATGAAGGGTCCTTTCCATTTGGAGGCATACTTTGGGTTCACAATGGTATGACAGAGTTTTCTGGCTTTGAGTCAAACTTTGTCTCCTTTGGAGAATGGTGAAGGAATGTTTGTTTCACAACTTTATGGCTTGACATGCAAGTTCATAGGGAGTGAGGGCTTCATGCCTTATTGCAGAGAGGAATTTTAGACAAAGGTCAATGGTGGAGAGGTTTGAGTCAGGGAGAATTGTGGGTAGGGCACAGGGTTCATAGTCTATCATAAGGTAAAATGGTAATTTGCTGGTAATGGAGTGGGGGCAGTAATTGTGTGCAAATTCAGCATGGGTTATCTGGTCTAACCAGGATCCAGGGTATTTACCACAGATGATAGCAAGGTATGTCTCAACTTCCTGATTGACACATCCAGTCTTACCATTTGACTGGGGATGGTAAGCAGTGGACAGGGATAGATTATAATTTAAGCAACAATCTAGCTCTTTACCAAATGAAGAGGTAAACTATGGGCCTTAATCAGAGATGATCTTATAATACAGACTGAAATGGAGGAAGACTTTGTGAAAAAAAAGGGTTTCTTTGCCCTTGGTGGTGATGGATTTCTTGGTGGGGCAAAGAATTACCCCATTAGTAAGCCTGTGGTTAACCATGACCAACATAGAATTTAAATCAGAGGAAGAGAGGAGATCTGTGATGAGATTGCACAAGATCTGCTAGAATGGGCATGTGTATGGGGATTGAATCAGATTAAGCAGGAGTATGGTGGAATGGGTGTTCATTTTATCCTGGTGGAAAACAGCACATCATTCTATATATTTACACATAAATTGGCCCAGTTCAGGCCACCAGAATTCAGCAAAGACAAGTTGTTGGATTTTAAGGTAGCTGGGATTTCCAGCATTCTTGTAATCATGGGAGCAGGTAAGGATCTCATGTCAGCGGTTATCTGTGGGGGAAACATAGATTTGTCCTTGGTAGAACAGGGCTCCATTAATATATGACCAATCAGAGAGACAGGAGGAGAAGGCAGGGTAAACTTCTCCTTGTAGAGCTTGATGGACCTGAAGGACAAGGGGTTCAGAGGATGAGGAGGAGGTGGGTTTGCCTGCTAGAGAGGAGTAAATGAGGTTGATGAAGAGGGAGTCAGAGAGCAGAGTCATTCATGCATTATCTTTTTTGTCCATGATGAGGTTGGGATGACAGGAGAGTGCATTGGGGGCAGCAAGTTGGGATTTGGATACATGGACCATTTTCAGGTCAAAGTCAGTGAGATCAAGAAGCCAGTGGGCTTGCCAGTGGTTGAGGTTCTGGGACTGACATAAGTACATCAGGTTCTTATGGTCAGTAAAAGCTTGGATGGGAAAGAAAAAGCTCAAGAGGAACTGCCTCCAGGTTTTAAAGCATGGATGATCACAAGAAGTTCAAGATCATATATGTCATGGTTTCTCTCAGTGGGAAAGAATGATTGTGAGATGTAGAAGTAGGGGTTCCAGTCTCTTTTGGCATCAGTTTGGAGAAGGATTGCTCTAGTGGCAAACTTTGATGCATTAGTCATGATGGCAAAGGATTGGGACATGTCAAGCAGATGAAGGACTGGTTTTGAAAGGAAGAGGACCTTCAGCTTGTTGAAGCCTTTTTGGCAAGCCAGAATCCAACTCCATGCAGGGTTCTTCTTGGTAAGATCTATGAGGGGGTGTGCAACAGAGTAGTTGGGGATGAATCACTGATAGAAGTTGGCAAATCTGAGAAAGGACTGGACATCTTTGACTTTTGTGGGTCTGAGCCAGAAGGGAATCCTGTTGAGGTTGACATGGTCCATGGTAATCCGTCCAGGTTTAACAATCATCCCAAGATACTCTACTTTGATGGCAGAAAAGGTGCATTTCTCAAGTTTCAAGTGCAGGCCAATTTTCTGCATTCTTTGGAGGACATCCTTTGTTCTTTCTTTGCAAATGTCAGAGTCAGGGAAGAAGATGAGGAGGTCATCCATGTAAATGATCAGCCATCCTTCAAAGATCATGTCTCTATGAATCATTCATAAAATGTTGAAACATGACAGGGAAGTTCATAAGTCTGAAGAACATAATGAGAGGTTCAAACAGGCCTTTGTATGTGATAAAGGCAGCTTTCCATTGGTTGCTATCTTTTATTTGAATGTTTTCATATCCCCAACAAATGTTGAACTTGGTAAATACCTTGACATCTTTCAGTTTGTTGACAGAGTCAGAGATCAAAGAGATGGGGTAGGCATTCCAAATTGTATACTTATTCAGGTATTGACATTCTTGATAGGGGCAGAGTTTGCCATTCTTCTTTTTGATAAAGAAGAAAGGCAATGATTGAAGGGAGTTTGAAGAATGAATCTTTTCATAGTCAAGGTTCTTCTGAATGAACTCCTCAGTGACTTTCTTCTCTTCTGGGGATAACAGGTAGCTTTTTCAACTTTGAAAATGAAGGGGTTGTCGAGGTGGATCTTGTGGTCATATGATCATGATGGAAGTATGTGGTCTGATGCCTCTTTCATGAAGCTGTCTGAGAATTCAGTGTACTCTGGATGTAGTGTAATCTTGGATTTAGCTTTCTCAGCCACAGCTGCAATTTTAGTGGCAGTGGTGACTCTGTTTATGATTTTTTTGTGGTGAAGACTTCTTTAGGGGGCAAAGTGGATTCTGAAGTGAGCTACACAATGGAGATTGACAAATTTCATTGCCACAGCAATGAGTTCAGACTCTTTATCTTCCTGGGAATAGTCAAAGAGTCTTTTGTCATAGACTCAACAAACCATGGTTTCTTTCAGTGTGGTGAGGGGGTAGAAGGTGTCATGCTATTTGAGGTTGGCCATGTGTGATTGGTACAAGTCCTTAGACTCATTGAGGGTTTCAGAGCTGGTGCAGATTTATTTAGACCAGTTGTTGAGATTGACCACCTTGAGCCAGGGCAATCCAAGCATGACATTCTATCATTTGCAATCCATGACATAGAATAGGACCTTCTTGATAATCCCTTCAATGTTGACAAAGATCATAGTGGAGAAAGACCCTTTGCCTGTCTTGTTTGAGGACATGTCAAGGTTGCAAACTTGAAATGGGCATTTAAGTCAGAAGGTTGGAAGTTTTTTTTCTTTCAAATGAAGGCCCAGTCAATGCAGATTATGTCTGCACTGCTATCAATCAGGGCATGGGTTTCAACAGTTTTGAGGGTGTGCAAGGGTATGATGTGTTACAATCAGCCCCTTTTTCCTTTATCACTTACATATGCATGGGTATGAGTCCCAATCTGGACATTCATTTTTTTTCATCACTGACTAAGATACCTTGACTCACCATCTGATTTCCATCACATTCTATGTGATTCCATTTGCTTCATCAGCAACTCCACCCTAGCCTATATAAACCCATTTTCCTGTACTCATATTCTCAAGCTAGACCTCCCCTTCATGTACTTTAATACACTAGGTCTTCACTCCATTCCTGGACCTTCAACCTAAGTCCCTCATCAGGAACCTCTTTGCTCTTTGAGACTTCATAGTGCTCTTGAGGCTATGCTGTTCTAAAGGAACTTCTTGTTTACTTTGAGATGTTAGATCTTCAAGAAAGTCCTCTCTTCGATATTAGATCATTGAGACAGAACAAGCAGAAAGTCTTCTCCCAGAACCATTGTACCTCATCCTCACAGAACACCTTGCCACATTCTCCTTTGTTCTTAGTACTCTAGACCCACTTCAAAGGAGCTATGCCTATCTCTATCTGGGGTAATTGTAACATGATGAGTTCAACAGGGATCTGCATAGATTTTATCATACAAGATACAGTTGCAGAAGCACACAGTGGATAGGAGGTGGTGAACATCAAGGCTGTCCTCCAGTCTAGAAATTCTTCATATAGAAGCTGGTTGTTTTTCTGACCACTTCTCCTTATTTGTCATACTTACATTCTTTTAATGTGGGGAGGTCTTCAGGTTCATCATCACCATTATCCTGATGGAATATTTCATGGAATCAAATGACACATTGCATTGTTGGGCAGAGTGCCCAGATTTTTTGCATCAGAAGCACAGTTCCTTTTCATGGCAGTGTTCACATTCTTTGGGAGTCAGCTTCTGAGGGTGAGCAGAGATGGTATTGACATTCATGGAATTTGGATCTCAGGTGAGTTTTGATGGCAAGGTGGTAGCATAGACATGAAAAGGGCTCATCCTCCCTTTATGAGCTTCAGTGACAAGGGTTGCTCTCTCCCACTGTTTTGGAAGGAGTTTCCATGTTTGTATCATTCATTGATGGTATTGAAAACATTATCCATAGAGAGGATTCTGAAGCTAAGGGGTAGTGCAATGGCCATCTGGTAGAACAAGACAAGGACAGGGTCAGTGGCCAAGACCCATGAGGCATACATAAGCCTGGAATTCAGCATTGACATCTATGATGGAAGGGATCTACCATTCTTTCTTGTCTTTGATCCCATAAGAAGACAACAACCATGCTAGTGCATCAGCCATTTCAGCCTCTCTTATGAAAGATTTTTTTAAACTTATTGATGAAGTCAGACCATTCACCAAAGGTCTTATCAGCCTTTCCTCAAATGATCTTGATCCCAGATTTGGGCAGACCTGAGGGTCATGTATGAGAGAGCAAAGATGACCTTCTTGTCATCATTTCAGTAGATGTTGAAGTTAACTAGAAGGTATGCTGAAACAACAACCATCCATTCTTTAGCATTGGCAATGTTGCCATGAAAGAATGTTGGAGGGTTGAGCTTAAGCTTTGTGGGTTTTGAGGAAGACATTGATTTAAAGATATCTCAGGGTTCAGGTGGGTCTAAGGGGTTTTGCAAAAAGAAGATTCTCCTAGATTGCAGCACAGATGTTGGCAATGGAGGTATCAGCATCCAGGGAATGGATATATAGTGGAAGAAGTGGTGAGCTAGGTCAAGGGTGACTTTCATATCCTCCTTCATGAGTAGATATAGGTCATCATCAGAAGGGATTTGAGCATGTGGAGGCAACTTAGAGGCAGAGGTATCACTGGAGCAGGGATGCCAGTAAGTGTCAATGGGTAGTATGGGTGAAATGGCAGCTTACTTAGTGGTAGCCATTCAAAGGAAACTAGACTTTTTGTTACACTTACCTTGTATAAAAAATCAGTATAGCCCTTAAGGAGGGTCTAGAGTACTAAGGACAAGAAGAGCAGGGAAAGCCACTCTATGATGACAAGTTACAAGAATTCAAAGTAAACAAGGTATTCTCCTTGCTCTGTCTCAACAATCAAATGTTGAAGAGAGCTGAGAACTCAGTAATCTAACATCACTGAGGAACAAGGGGTTTACCGGACAGTGTAGCCTCAAGAGTGCTACAAAGTCACAGAGAGTTGAGGAGGTTTCTAATAAGGGACTTAGGACAAGGGACAAGTGGTAAGGCTAAAACCCAGTGTATTCAAATACATGAAGGAGAGGTCTAGCTTAGAGAATACAAGAAGAAACAAGTACAGTATATATGTGCATATGACAAGTTCAGGGTGGGTCAGGATGGAGTTGCTAATAAAGCAAATGAAATCTGATGAAAACAGATAATGACTGATGATATACTAGTCAGCAACAAAGAAAGAAGAATGTCCAAGTTGGGACTGATACCCATGCATATGTAAGCATTAAGAAAAGAAAAGGGGCAAATAATAACACTTATGGTTTCATGGATGAGATGTAACTGAGTTTGTTAAAGGTACTCAAATCACACAAGTATCAGGTTATCTATCCATCACCCAAAATGGCCATCTTGAACTGTCAATTCAACAAGCTACTCACCTCAGCAAGCAAGCAGAGGTCTTTGATGGGTGTTGTTATTGACAAGGCTCACTGAATCATCCAATGGGGGTTAGATTTTCAACTTACTCATGCCAAAGTTGATCATCTGTGCTCATTCATACCTACAGATGTCCCAATGTACATTACAACAGCAATGATAACTTCTGACATGCTGGTGAATATCTCTAAGCTCCTTTATATCAATTTGCAGTACTTGTTTTACCTGAATCTCAGTAATGACCATCCAAACATTTATCAAGATGTGTGCACCATTCAAAACAGTCATGATTTCACAGCCCTTGATTTCCTATTTGAATGCACAGTTACCATCAATGATCTTGATTATGCACTGCTGTTCATCAACCATGTGGAAGACATGCAACTGGGTTGGCAATGGAGATAAAATATCCTGCCACCTTCTCATCTTTGTTATGATCAGCCCCTTTTTCCTCGATACTTATTGCTTACATATGCAGGGGTATGAATCCCAATCTGGACATTCCTTTCTTTTCATCACTGACTACAATACAGTGACTCCAAAAACCATTGCAATGTTTGCTACATTGAGAGTGTATGTAGTGTACTGGATATAATCGTGGGAATCTCGTTTAGCGTTGATGAGACCAAATATAGTACAATTCCCTGGCTATGTAATGGTCCATGGATCACGTGATTTGGTCTGGTGGTGTCGGAGATATGGCCATTGCAATGGTTTTTTCACTTTTGCACTGGTACATATAATCTCCATTAAATAACATGATATTTGGATTTATTTGTTCATAAAAACAAAGATATACATATAATGATTGTGTCTGAGTTTAAATATATTCACACTCCTCTTTATTTGTAATCACTATTATCATACATATATTCTACCTTTACTACCCAGAAGAATATTATTCTCTCTATGCTTGATGCTGGTCACTCTGCCTGTTTCTACTGTTGTAGACTGCTCTACTATATCCAGACTTTGAAAAAATTAGCACTTTTAGCTTTTAAAATATTGTGGAGGTCATCTAATCAAGCTTTTCCCTATTAATATTCAACACACTATGTATTTGATTAGTTTTTTCAAGGCTAATAATGCTATTTAGGATACCAAAACCAATTCTAATATCATCCATACATCACTATGCATCAACGTGGTCTGTCATCAAATGAAAAAGTCTAGTATAAAGGCTGTGGTAATCAAAAAATGCCCCCTACTTGCTATTAAACATTACAAAGCTTACTTGAATTTTTCTTATATGCATTAGAACTGGACTTGAAGGAGATTGTATGGTTATAAGAGATTCAAATCAATCATATGATGTTGGGTGGGTGCAATTGGGGCCAGAAAAAGGCAGAAAAATGGCTTAATGATGGATTAGCAGATAGAGTTGTCAAGTATCGGACAGGTTTCTTGATTACCACAGCCTTTATACTAGACTTTTGAATGTGATGAAGGACCACGTTGATGGATAGTGATGTATGGATGATACTAGAATTGGTTTTGGTATCCTAAATAGCATTATTAGCCTTGAAAAAACTAATCAAATACATAGTGTGTTGAATATTAATAGGGAAAAGCT
>JBBPTO010000790.1:0-22388 GCA_038094155.1 Pulveroboletus cf. aberrans | reverse complement strand
GTATTAGCAAAGGGCCGAGCTCGCCGCTACTCTTCGTCCACTATTGTTCTGAGGGATGTGCCCGTCTTTCCATTGCTTTTTCAGTAGGGAATTGCATGGGCACCGGAGGGCTTACCCATACCTGTACCCGTACCCGCGGGTATCCCTGTGTACCGCGCCTGATGATGTCGATCGGCGCTGCCGCCTGTTATGACGGTCGCGTTATGGTTGTCGACGCATCTGGAAGTGTGCATGTGTGCATGGTGTATGGCAGCATCGATGTTGGCACATCGGAGAGGGTGTGAGTGCGGGGCATTGACGATGACGTCGTGGCGGTCGCGCTGTTGCGATCGCCGCGTCGCCATAGTCAAGGCTGTCGGCGTGAATATGAGGTAGATGATGGCGAGAGGTGGATGACACTGCAACGGTGCGCAGAATGAAGGCGAGAGGTGAGGTCGATTGCCCAATACAGATGTTCCCACGCCCCCCTTGCAGATCATCCAGTGGAGCCGGCGGAAAGCGCTGCGCCGCCCTCTCAGCTGTCCTTACACGGTCTTGCGCAGGTAGAGTCCGTCGTGTACATACAACTCACATATTCTTATGTGACGGCACTCCCACTCGAGCACAAGACAAACTGAAATGTCGCTGACCAGTCGTAGTCCCAGTTCACTGCCAACAGAAGAACTTGGAGTTCCTTGTTGGTACGACGGCCTTCGCTCGTGCGACGAACCCTTTCATTTTATGTCAGATCAAGTATGTAAAACGAACATGACAACCGAGTAAAATATATCCTGTCTACCATATAAAGACGCACGACCGCACGGATCACAAGTAAAACGGCATCCCATATACCACTGGCGCGGCCCCAGTCAAGTACTTGAGCTTGCACAGCTCCCGCGACCGCGCGACAGCCCTCACAACTGACGTTCCCGTTTTCCTGTGGCCTCGCACAGCCTCGAGCCCGAGATTCAGCTGATCAAACACCCCTTGCGTGAACTTGTCAATGTCCCGGTCCGTCACGTCCCATAGATTAGCCACCAACGTCGGGCTACCATTTTAAATCCATCGCGATCAGCGCCATCGTCCTTCGCCCTTGGTAGTTAAATCGGCACTCACCAGCCTGCGACCATATAATTATATGGCGTTCCTACTCTATCAAACTCACCCATCTCCCGCAGTGCTCCCGAGGAACACCCCCAAAGCATGGTCGCCGCGCATCGCGACAAGTGCCTAATTTTGTGCGACCGCACGTATTGTTCCCCACCTCCATGCCCGAAGTAGCTGCACGTTCGCGTTAGATCAACCCGGGCGCGACACGTTGGAACCACGCACATGACAAGGTCTTTTCGCGACAGCGCGTTCAGAAACTCTTGTTCGCTCGGCGCACGTCCGACGATGCCCTCCCAACCCACGGCGTGCATCTCCTTAAGCCATGATGAAAACCGTCTCTCCGTCCCTTTCAGATCGCCGCTCGGATTCAGGACGTAATACGTCTTCCGCGCATCCACTTCCGTCCGATCGATCAAGGCACCTGCGACCTCCCTGGAACCCTGCCCCTGCATCTCCACAAGCCGTACCCTATCGAGCAGAAACTCCAAACTCGGAATCCGGCTCACGCTTTGTCCCCGCAACACCGGGAGACTCTCCCATGGGATGCCCTGTAGGCTCCGGTCGAGAACCAAGAACGTGTGTCCGTCCTCGATGGGCATCACCTTGGCCCTTTTCCTCGCCGCGGTGTGTTCCTCGAGCGCTGCACGCAAATCCACCGTCAGTTGATCCATGTCCACCTCGGAGATCGCGATAGGCACGCCGTGGAATTGATACAGATCGAGCACGAAATACGCCAGATCCTCGAGCTCTTCGTCTCGGCATTTCGGCGACAGCGAAAAGAAACACGCCAGGAGCGTATCGTCCAGTCGAAGTTTCATCTTCTTCCTGTTTTGAGGGGGGAGACTCCGCTTGAACAGTTTTTCCAAGCGTATCCGTAAATCACCCAGGAGCTCGTCCGGCAGTGTCGTGGGTGGGCTCAAAATAGTCTGATCGGAACGGGGCCATCATCATCACCGCACGATCTCGAGGGAAGGGGTTACACACCTTGAACGCTCCCAACCAACAAAACTCGATGTTCTCCAGCAGGGCCTGTAATCGCTTGTCCAGCGCAGACCGTTCGGCCCACCACTCCGCCTTCGCTTGCGCGTCGTCGCTCCGAATGTGTGCCGCCCGACGCGTCCCTTCGTCGCTCAGCCGGACGATCTCCCGGAGCTCGTGCAACGCGTCTTCCAACATCAGCCCCGACTCGTCATCATCGTCCGTCTCTCGTCTTCCACGGAGAGGCACACAAAACAGAAGGGGTTGCTGGGACGGCGTGTGCAGACGACTGATGAACATACTCGATTTGTCTGACGTCAGCGTGACGTGGATCACCCTCCAATTACGTGGAAGCTCGGGCGTATTCTCCAATAACGAAGACGGCGAGAGGACCAGGGACGTGTACTTCTTCTCGAGTTCCGACCAGTATAATCTTTGTACGTCAGTGACGTCGCTTTCGAATGTCGGGGACGGCCTAGACGGATTACGCGGTCGCTCGTCCACGAGAGGGGCGCCCTCGGTCGTCATGAGTGGCCACTGTAAATCGTCCGCGTTTACATCCGCAAACTTGTGCGGGATCGTCTCCAACATCTCTCGATGCAGCGTGATGGCGGATGACGAATCTAACACCAACGCTCAGCGTCAGAAAACGCACAAAGAGAAAGACGAAACTACGCACCCAACAAACGCACGGCCAAGAGCGGCGCGTTCGCACTCGCTTTACCGAGCGATGATTGCAATGCCCGAATCATCGCGAGCGATACCATCGCTTCACGCACGTGTGGCACCGTGCCTCTACGCGACGTAAGTGAGAGATTGGCCCAGAACAGCTTTTCCGCATCGTTGAGTGAGTCCAGGATCTCCTGCGTTGCTGGGACGGGCGCAGACTCCTTATCCCCGGACATGTCCATCGGAAGTGCGATCGCTGCGCTCAAACGTCAAGATACAGACGATAGATAAGACGTATACATACTGGATTCGGTGAGTGAACTGAGGAACATGTCGGAGCGGAACCGCTCGTAGACGCTATGCAGTGTCAGCTTGCCCATGATCGCGTGCTCTTCTCCCTGTTCCAGGACGGTTCAATGGCTCTGTGGGTCACTCACGTATCATACACGCACTTTTATCTCGGCAGACGGCGGCAACGCCATCAATCGCTCAATCAACTCCTTGAGGACATCGTCCCCGTCGTTTCTCAGCAGCCAGACTACCATTGTGGTCAGAAAGCGAGACGTTCAGAACACGAACGCAAGACTCACTGTGTCGACAAAGGATGGCCGACAAGAGCTTGGGCACGACCATGCCTTGTCCGCCATGCACCACCGTACCCTTTGGCGGTGCTTCCAGGCTCGATCTTCGTCGTCTGCTCGATCCCACAGTGGATCAGCCCACCTCAACCAGAGAGAACGGAGTCAAGACCACGCACCCGCCATCGAATGAAACGATCCTCCGCTCCAGCTCCTCTAACAGCATCCACGCCTGTTCATAATGCTCCCTCGGATCCCCTCGTTTCCCCTCCCCCTCCGCACCCGCACCCTCCTCCTCACACAATACCCCCTTCAACCTCTGCGCGTCTGCTGCGTCAATCCCCAACACTCCCCCCAATAACCCTGCGGCCCTCCCGAGCGCCTCCCGTCCTTCCCCCAGTATCCCCTGCCCTAACAACACCTCTCCGCGCAGTATACACGCCCGCGCGACTACCACCGGCGCGCGCGCGCTCTCCGCCAGATCGAGCACCTGCTGAATGAAATAGAGTGCTTCCCTCGGGGATCCACGCGCATGATATGCGTGTGCGAGCGAGAACAGCGTCGAGACGAGGTGCGAGAGCAGGCGCCATGACAGAGCATCGGTCGGCGTCGGCTTCGACCTGGAGGGTGCCGTTGACGGCGGTTGATCCTGGTTGGGACTAGGGTCCCTGGGCCCCTCAAACGGGTTCGAGTTCTCCTCGGTCGCTTTCGGCGCTACGCCCGTCGGCGGTGCGAGACGTGATAGGGCGTCGATGGCGCGGTTCCAAAGCCGCAATGACTGGAGCATGCTGCACAATGCACCCACGACGTTGTCCTGCAACGCCTCATCAGGAACTGGAAACGACCACTGCACAGATCCTTACCTTGGTATATTGGACAGCGGCAAACACGCGACACGCCAACGCCGCCCGCTCCAGTCGTTCAACACGCATCCGAATCCGCTTTACGGTTGGCATCATCTTCTCCTCGATGGCTACGACAGCCTCTAGACTCTGAGCGTCACGATAAGCGCTCGCACTACAGCCACCCTGATCAGGAGGACATATCTCAACGTAGCGTGTCTACGTACCCTGCCGAGACGTTATCCCCGAGTGCGAGCACCTCCGCGTGCCCTAACAAATACTGCAAGCGTACTTCATCCGGCACCTCACCCGCTTTGAGGATGTTGGCGCACTTGTTGAACAGGGCATTCGCACGTTTGGATTTGCCCAGTTTGACGTATTCGTGAGCTAGATCGATGCAGATCACAGAGTATGCTTGGAACAATGATGAGTTCGATGGAAGGCAACGATAGAGCAAATGTATGTACCTTCCGCGGGAACGGGCACTTGGTGTTCACAAACTCGTTTGAGTATCTCGAGGAACTTCACTTTGAGGACGACGAGGCCCAGGAGTCCGAGTAAATGAACGTTCATCTCTAGTGTGTCGCAGTCAATGTCAGATTAGCGCTTCAGGAACAAGGCATACGGATCAAGCCCAGAACTGGTTGCAGGTCTAAGACCGTGACAGCCTTACTGGGAGTGGGAGGACTGCAGAGGTTAGGGTCCCTAGCGTTCAGCGAAACCGCTCTAAGGACTATGGAAACTGAAGTCAGCAAAAGTGGTGGAAACGTATACATCGACCACCTTTCCGAGGTTGCAATTTGGCTACATTTGCAGCTGCCTTCTTCCCATCCCTGGGACCGTCTTCCACAACCAAACGACCCTTTTTCGCCACCCCATTCGCAGATCGAGTCCCCCTCGTTCCAGCGTCCACGCCGACTGCCTTTCCTTTGGGATTGGCCTCCGTGACCGCTTTCGCGGGAAACAGACCGCCGAGGATGTTGTAGGCCGCTTCAACGTGCATGGCAACCGAGTTCATCATCTCTGTCCCTGCAGGCGACCGACGATACGCATGCAGGGCCAACCACATATGTGTGCTCAGTTTCAGTTGCGGAACGAGACTCGTGAGGCTGGTCGGCTCTAACATCTATCAGGACGATTATTCGCGATGAGAAACGAGATACCAGAGACGGGGAGGACAACGCTTACATCTCCTTTGAGTAGCTCCAATGCCTCTCGCCCCATCAGGTCCACGTCGAAGTGCGTCGACGGACCTGGGCTCTCGTTACCACCATCTCGCCAAGACATCCTGAGCGCCGCGACAAACACCCGTGCTCGTTGTATCGGTGCCCAGCTAGCATCGTACACCGAAAGCAAATCCTCCAAAACTAATCTCATCGCCTCGCGTGCACCGTCCTTGTGACCTATGCTTTCCAGCGTGGTTAGTTGGCGAGTCAGGATGGCTCCTGTGACCTCAGCCTGGGCTCGACCATCTGAGGGGAGAGTCGAGACGGGGTCTTTCGGTGTTTCTAGGTCAGCTTTGGAGTCGATTTTGGAACGCATAAGGTTTCGCAGGGAAATTCGTTCAGGAGGAATGAAAAGCTCGCAAAGTGCGGTATACGTGAGTTTCTCGACAATAGATGAGAGCTGCTTGAGCGGAACAGGTGCACTGGTTCCAAATGGATCAGTTGAGGAGAGATAATGAAGCTGGTGGGTAAAAGGAAACGTCCGAACGCTTTCGACGAAGCAATCATACGCAAGCTACGGAAGATGGTGTCAATATCAATGAGCGAAGCAAGAGCGAGGTCGAGTATACTCGCCCCCCGATCCCCAATCTTAGAATGACACACCCCGAGAAGTTCGTATCTTCGGAATAGCTGTTCCTCAAGTTGTTGTCGTCCTTCTTTTTCTCTTTCGTTCTCGCCGTCTTGTCCGTTAATAGGGATATTACCGTACACCGTCAATACCTTCCTAGCCAGGACACATCCTTCGCTGAGGAATCGTACAGCTCCACCAAGTTGGTTTGCCGTATACAGTGTTCCTCCGAGGTTATGGAAAGTGGCAGAAATACATCGGAGAAGCGCTGCCGTGTCTTCTGTAACTATCGCTTCAGTTGATATTGAATTGACCTTGGCCACGGCACGTTGAAGATAAATCAACGCGGGCGTGTAGCTCTCTACATCAGCAGGATGAAGTCGAGAGCGCGCAAGGCAAAAAAACACATCGACAAGGGAGGTCAGTATACTTTTCATTTCAGCACATGGTCGACGACAAGCTCCGCTCTAAGTTAAGAACAACATAAATGGCAGGAGAAAATGGAAGACTGATTCTCACTTGTATGAGGGTTCCTTCCAACGTGGTCGCGATGACCTCTAGCAGAGACATTGCAGCACGTAGTGCGTCCTTATTCTGAGTTTTAGGGGCATCCAGAACTCGTAGTGCAGCACGTCGCAATCGTTCCAATGCGCGCTCCAATTTACTGCGCGCCCGGAGTATCTCTGCGTCCACCGCTGAAGCATGCGGCGTGGTCGGAGGCTGTGGTGGGTCTAAAGAAACAAACGAGTCTAGACTCGACATGAGCTTGCAGTAACGGCCGACTCCTTCTGTTGCTTCTTTCGTGTGTCTCACAAGATCTTGACCTAACACCAGTCAAGGGATTGGCAAAAGTACATATACGTAAAATACGACGTTACCTTCGCCATCAAGGCTCGCGATAGCCTTAACGAAAATCCCACAGCATTGCGCACACTCCACTAAGACACGATCTTTGGTGCTGGGGTGTGACTCAAGTGAAGCAGACTTTGCGCTTGTGGACTCGGAAAGCTTAAGCCGCCCAACCCGAGCGGCAAGGCTATCAACCGAGTAAGAAGATGATAGAGGGATCGAATTCGAAGGGGGTGCGCCATTATCAAGACGGGTACGAAATGATGACGAGCAGGGAATCCCCATTAATTTGGAAATGTGATCCAAGGTAGACATATCGTGCTGTAGTGTATCATAGTCAACCAATCTAAATGGGAGATGAAGAAGTAAAGTTTACCTTCTCAGCGAAACCCATCCACGTTTCGCACATCTGGACAAAGGATCGACCTTCGGAAAAGGACGACTCTCGGACATTCTTCGCAAGTATTACGATCTCGGACAAGCTGCGGGAAACACATGCGGCGATGGCTGATTTCCTCTCTTCCTGGACAGGTTCCGACGAGATAGTCTGAGCGTAGGAGAGACAGGTCTTGTGCACTTGATCCCAGAACATAGCAGACTTGACGGTGCCAGGGGTGACATACAACAAGCATGAGAGAGCATATATACGGAGTCGCAAGATAGACTCGGGATCCGCTCCTGTACCACTTCTGGAAGAGAGAGTGGTGCAGACTTTATTGATGAAAGTATATGTTTTCGTGAGGAACGCGTCCCCCGTCCTTTCGGGGACGTTGCCACGTTTCATGTCTGGAGCCCACGCGAGCAAGGAATGTGAGCGTTGGAGTGCGGAAACAAGAACGTTTGCTGAAAAGGGAGGCGAAGGACGCAGGAGAAGGGATAGCAGAGTATTAAGTACGTGCGTTGCAAATGTGATCAGTAAAGTAAGTGATGTATGGTCGGCTGAAGTCGAGCGGGGAACTGAAAGAAGGTGTAAAGGTGACGGAATGTCGCCGCAGATCTGGCAAGCAGCAGCAATACGCAACATGCGTGGGTGCATGGCATCGAGAAACCGAACTGCTTCTTCATACTAGGTTCAGAACCATCACTAATGGCTGCCATCATCAGAGGCCAGCTACGTACCAACTCGAGCGTGATCAGCTTGCCCACAATACTGCAAGCTGCCCGTTCCACATCCAAATCATGCGGATTAATCTTTCTGAGCTTCTCCAGGGCTCTCATTGCTGTTGTCGTCGCGTCATCCACCTTGCTCGCGTTTGCGTCCGTATTGCTCGATTCTTCTGAGTTAAATCTCCATCCGGACTGGGTTATAGCAGAAATTTCCTGCAGCGAGAGGTTCACCATCCGCATGCAACTGGTCTTTTCCTCCGCTATTATGGGTGGTGGCTGCTTCACTAGGGGACGTGCGTCATGTAACGTCGACTTGGTATCGCGTCTCGTGCCCGATTCATTTTTGAGTGTCGTCGTCGTCGTGCGAGTCGTTCTCCGTGTCAAATTGGTGGTCTTCAGAGGCTGCATTGAGATTCAGTTGTCAAGACACGGGTTGAATGAGACGCGTCTGATCACGTGACTCCACAAGCACCTTGAACATCATGATGAATCAACACTGAAAGCCTGAGTGACTACGGCTATGCTTTATTACTTATAGTCACTGTCGTCGGGGAAGCGGCTAATTTTATCGTGAATACAGTCAACAGTATTGTTGAGCTCCTGCTTTATCACGTTCTCGTCCAAATCCGACTTCAACGTTGCATTGTCATCGCCTCTGCTGCCTTTCCGGTCTGCCTCTTACGGACTACCTTCAAAGCCAAGATTCAAGGAGTGACCGGGTGTAGAAATTTAAATTCAGACGTCCCCAATGATTCTTACTATAATACCTTGTAGTTCTTCTCTCGGTCGTGCGCCCAGCACTCCAAAGTTCATTATGCCATTGAATTGCTGTCCGTGTTAGCGTATTTAATTTCCCCTGCGACAAGCTGACTGTCAGGCATGCGGACGAACGTCGCAGCGTCCAGATCAGCAGAGAACACGGTAGGTGTTCTGACAAGTTTTTCCAAAACGATGTGTTGGCTGGGGCATACCACGGATTTCGAATAAATGCATACATATTCTTACAAACGTATTCCTACCCAAGACACCACCTATCGGATCGGAGACTAGCTCACGCCGGGGCATGCAAGGCGCGGGCGCGCCCGTTTCCGGGATCATAATATCCAGGACTGTGGTCTGGGTTACTTCGTGTCCGTCAGTCATCGAAATAAGGGGAACCATTTGGCTAAAGCAAGCTTACGCGCTAGGGTTGTCCGGATCATCATCTCGGACGACATGCCCAATAGCGGATCGAGCAGGGAGCATACCCTAGATCGAGGAAATGTGAGCATTCGCTTCGTGTTCACAAGACTAGAATTCACCAAGGGACCAGCGAACACAGTCACCACCGCTAGGGCGATGTAGGCGATGATTGCAAGCTTCATGGTCAGGACGGAAGGCAGTCTGAGGATCAATGTGGCAGGGAGCTGATTTAGGTGAGAATTGCCAACAAACGAGGACAACTCATGTAGTCAATGACAACGGACAGGCTAAACGACGTTCAAATTGTACTCACTGGGGAACAGTCGATTGGAGACGAATGGCAGACCGTGTTGGTGAACTAGGGGCGACTGTCCACCGTTAAATAGCATGGTGGGTATCCATTGGATCTCCGCATCCCCAACGTATCCGTCTCAGTCCTTCCCGGAAGAGCAGGAATGACTGTCATCCTACCAGAGATTGCCCTCCTAAGGTGGGTGTTTCACTTGTTGAATACCGAGTTTCATTTCTACAACGGGACATCAGCAGGCGCGCTCAATTTACTGTTCAGGGTTCATGCATGTGGCATCAGGTGCCTGTGATCTCAAAGTAGGGTATCGGATGAGCTCCTGCCGTTCGCCCCATGCTTAAAACGCTCAACCACTTCAGGTCTTACTTCCGATTTCTGCAGTCAGACGGAACTCACCGGTAACCATGCCTCGACAGATGCGCCCAGACGTCCGTTAGACAGATAAAAGGAGACTCGAATATCAATATAGGTGGGCTGCGTTTTCTGCGACAGTACACACATGCATCGCGCTTGCTACAGGGCTCCACGATCCGTTTGGCTTTGAACCGAATTTATTATAAAGAGCTAACCTCGGGCGATGAACGGTGTATTACCACCCACAACTCCTATTCTTCAATTCTATCCATGTGTCAGGTACGGACAACGTCCTACACATACACTACTCATAGCGGAGACCAGAGCAAATTCCAGGGTAAATTTAGTGTCAGGAGCTGTCGGAGATAACGATCAGTAATTGAAACATGCAGGAAAATCTTAGAAGGAACAGCGTTGCAAAGCATGAAATGCTGCATGTATTGCTTCGTATCCCCACAGATTCTGGGGGACCGCCTTCAAGGCTGCCTGCGTCAGTGATGTTCAGAATCATCAGGTGTCAGGGAGTGAGAATCCACACCTCATTCGCGTCGTTCGGTTCGTCATCCCACAACCTCGGCGACGCTCGAGCCTTGCCTCTTTGGAATTAGGCGGATGGAGGGCTAATCCCCTAGTAGAATATTGTTCGGTCGCCTTTTCCGGATTGTCAGCTGCATTGCCTGCGTCCTCGGACCGCCTAGCGCATTGATGGGATGTGTTTAATCACAGCGGCAAGGACATCGAAGTCCTATCCAAAAATCTATCGCGCCCCAGTTGGAACTCGAGAGGCAAACTCACTAGCAATATTATGTGGTTTCATGTGGGGTTTTCTTCCAGTGGGATTTCTTTCTCTGCCTGTTTGAGCAACATTACGGCCCGTTCGTGGTCTCCGCTTGTGAGTGACAGAGTTCTTCCAAGCCAATGAAGCCTGTGAGAAAGGGTTTGATTACACCTGTGCATGTACCCAAACAGCGCTATAATATAGCGCCTTATCCACAACACGGGTCAAATCGGCCACACGCGAAATAGCACCATTGTACTTCTCATACTCAAACAGGCGACGAAGATGGCAAGAACATGCTTCGATTGACAAAAGGAATGTTTTCAGTCAACAGACGATGATCGATAAACACAAGGTCAAATGGTCGTGATGTGACCAATGATGAACTTCGACATCTCGGTGGATTTTGATAGCCTGAGAGCATGCATTCCACTTCCTCTGCCTAACTCTGAGCCTATCTCCGCATCCAACGTTCGCCTTGCTATGGGCCTGGTAGAGAGGATCTGGCTTCCAGGACCCCACTGGACGATGAGTGGTCTCGCCGAAAGATGTATCATGACGCAACATGAACCGCCCTGGGTTCATCGGGTCAGATACGTATCCAAAATCCGGATGTCACCACTCACCATGGATACACCATCAACGTTGCTAAGCGTCTCGTCGCCCTTGCTCATCAAGGCATCGGGACCCTTCGTCCAGCATGCCTCACTTGCGCCCTCTGGTACGGCGCCGCATGCCTGTTCCGCAATGCGGAGCGTAGAGGTCCGCCCGTCGTACGCTTCGCACTACCAAAACCAGGGGTGTTATATCCATGACACCCTCTGTACCGGCACCCGACCGCGCCTGTCGCCCCCGCGCGATGTCATCATCCGGACCTACCTCGTGTACAACGGACCGCGCGTGTTTCCTTCGTTCATGGTGGTCTGTGTGTCCGCTTTCTCCATCATCTTCCACATCCCATTCCTCCCGTCGCCGTCTGCTGGACCGCATAGGGCCAGGCCCCGCGAGCACTACAACCAGTGCTAAAGCGGCTGGCGTAGTTCTCCTGGCACCACCCAGTTTGGCCTGCAGCTGCACACGCTTGGCCGCGTGAATCCTTGCCTGCGCCAGGTCTCTGTGGCCGGTCTTGAATGCATCGCGTGCACTGCGCGTCGTGCGTTTACTCGTCAGAGTACCTTTTGAAGGTCTGCGAGAAGGAGGTGGCGTGGGAGGACGAGGGTAAGTGGGTGGGTGCATATCGTGTCCAAAGGGTGTGCCGATGAGTGATTCCGGAGCAGCGTTTGGCGCGTCAGGTGCCGGGTCCAGGGGTAGAGATACATTGGCAAGGTCGTCCAGGAAACAAGTGGGTAGCTGACCTCGACCTTCCTCGAGCAGTTCTGTCGCCTCCCTTGGAAACGGTGGGGCCAGGTCATCAATTGGCTGGCCCATGTCCTCAACAGAATCTGTTGACCCTCGATGGAGTGTGCGGGCCGGAGGTTCACGAAACACGTGGGAATGGGCCTGTCTTCGCCCTCTCCAAGCAGTTGTGTGGCTTCCCTTTCAAACAGAAGAGAATCATTCTGTGCATTCCTGTCTGCATCAGTGATCGCGGCTGAAGTAGATTCAGAGTTGCGTGCGCGCAATCGAGGACGCGTAGTCTGATGTTACAGGTGGCACATCCAGAGCATTTGAAGTTTGTGGCGAATAGTTTGTGATTGCATCAGGTGAAGTTCGTGATTCACCCCGGAAGATGTTTTCTGGTGTGCGTTGGAGATGAAGATCGTGGTCAGTGTAGCACTCTGGTTCATAAGATGGTGTCTCGTCGGCGACCAACATGAAGGATTGCTCAAATTCGTCCATGTGGTGTAGCGGTTCTCGTCAAACCTCAGTGGTGTCCAGAATGCTCATCGCGCTGGTGGAATCAAGGGAACCATAACGATAGGTTGATTCCAGAGGCGGGTAGAAGGTTGTATTGCTGAATTGCAAGTGTCTTCAAGTTCGCAGGTTGGTTCTTGCTGGATCATCAATCACTCAGGTGCCGCAGCGTGCCACAGGCCTCGTGCAATAGTATTCCGAGGAGGGACGTCGCAGGAACGTTTTAGAGATGAGCGAGATAAATTCCCAGTGTGGGATTCTGTACGATCTGACAAAAGTAGTTGCCTTTGGATTTAGCGCGGCAAGAAGGGTTTATACGTGCTTTTTCAGGTCGAACCGTGAGGTGTAGCGGAGGGTTTTCGGGTGTGTCTACGACATGGAGACCTTTGTGCTTGACAGAAATAGCATCATGAAGGCGTGAAATGATCTCTGTGCACGCGACGCGTGACAGGGGCTAATTCATACACGCTCACGTGACCCGGTTATAAGTTGAGTTTGCACGTGATTAGAAACACGCGAGCTCGCGGAGGCGGCGAGTGTCAGCCGCAACGCAGCTTGACTTTCGAGGTGTTAGGCCGTCGAAATGTCTACATACCCCAGGATGCCCTCCGCTCAACCCCCTCGTCGCCCGCCCTTTTCGAACGCCATCAATTCGCCCACCAAGCAGGAAAAAGTCAAGCCAGTCCCCGCAGATCCACCCTTGCCAAGGCAGAACAGCAAAACCACACCCCCCTCACCGCCCAAAGTCATCACAGACAAGAACAGACTTTTGGAGTTGCACCGCGTCGGATTTTTGGGCGAGGTCAGTCTGGGTGACCACAAAGTGGCCTAGTCTCACAAACTCTGACAGGGCGGTTTTGCTCGAGTCTATGAAGTCAAGGATGTTCGTGGAACGCGCCACGCGTGCAAAGTCGTCACCAAGTCTTCCCTCAAGACAAAGAAGGCGAAAACAAAAGTACTTTTCTCCGAGAGCATAGGAATTCCTTCATCTGACACCCGACCAGCTTTACGCAGAAATCAAGATTCATCGTTCCCTGGCACATCCCAACATCGTCCGTTTTTACGACTGCTTTGAAGATGATGATAACGTCTACATGACCCTCGAGCTTTGCCACAGTGGCTCCCTTATGGATATGCTTCGCCGCCGTCGCCGTTTCACGGAGCCCGAAGCACGTTACTTTTTGGTTCAGATCATCGGTGCTTGCAATTACATGCACACCCACCAAGTTATCCACCGCGACCTCAAACTCGGCAATTTATTCCTCGACGCCAACATGAACATCAAAGTCGGCGACTTTGGTCTGGCTGCCCTCATAGAGAACCCTGGCGAGAGGAAGAAGACCATTTGCGGTACTCCTAATTATATCGCCCCAGAAGTGCTGTTTGACACAGCAAACGGGCACAGTTTTGAAGTAGATACTTGGTCGATCGGCGTCATACTTTATACCCTCTTGATCGGCCGTCCACCTTTCCAGACCAAGGATGTCAAGGACATTTACACGTGAGTATCACCACTTCACTGATTTCATGCGCCCTGATTCGCTTCCCAGGCGGATTCGAGATAATGTTTACGAGTTCCCTCCAGAGAGACGGATATCCGCGGACGCACGCGAGTGCATCACATCCATTCTAACACCGGATCCAAGTCAACGACCTACGCTTCTAGAAATCATCGCGTCACCTTTTATCGACTACGGCATTGTACCACCATTTATTCCCCTCTCTGCGCACGATGCACCGCCCGACTTCCGTTACATCACGCGACCCATGTCGATCGTCAACCTTGCCAAAGTCAAGAAGGCTGCGTTGCTTGATGATGATCAAATCACGACCATTGCCGTGCCCAGCGCATCTTCTACGAGTGCCCAGCCTGAGAAACCTACTAACCCAATCACCTCAAGCATCGCCCAGCAAGAGAGGGAATTCCAAAAGGCCGTACAGCCCGGCAGTCCAATCTCGGCGCTCCTCAGTTCAGCGAGGCAGCCCCTCGTCATGTCCACGACAACCACGACTAAAGAGTCGCCGCTCATTCGGAAACTCCAGGCTGCGAAGGAGACCAGGTCTTCGCCGCTGCGGACTGTGCGTTCTGCGCGTGCGTTGGGCGATATCACGGAGGAAGAACAAGAAGTACCGCGTGGGACGCGAGAACGAAATCACGATTTGCAGCGGCAGAAGGAACTCGAGTCGCAGAAGGCTCGAATAGTGGCTCAGATGGCGCCTGTCACAGGACACGGTGCTAACCGGGCCGAGGAAGATCAAGAGAACTTCCCACCACCACGCAAAGACCTGAAGGGGAAGGAGCGTGCGCGTGAGGAGCGAAAGGAGGCATTGCCTTCCCCGGATTCAGAGACGGAGATGCCATCGCAACTGCGAATGAGCGGGTTCGATGCCGCCGCACGAACATTAACGATGGCATTCGATGCCAAGGCGGCAGGCCGATTATTCCGGGATCCGCGAGAAGATGTTTGCTTACCTGATGAGCGGGTGTTCATCGTCTCATGGGTGGATTACTGCAACAAGTATGGGATGGGGTACGCGCTCACGGACGGATCGGTTGGCGTACACTTTAACGATAGCACGACACTGGTCCTGGCTGCCGATAAACAGTAAGTGCCAGCTTCACGGCTCGAACGTACGCGTTTCTGACTGCAAACGAAAAGTCACTTTGATTATATCTCATCTCGTCGGCATGGGCAAGTCTATGTGCGTAAGAACTATTCAGTGTCCGAGTTCCCGGACGACTTGAAGAATAAAGTGTATCTATTGAAACACTTTGAACGGTACATCATGGATCGACTATATGGCGACTACGAGTACACATTCGAGGATCTCGATCGCTCACGGGGCATGGATTTCGTGCAGAAGTATCTCCGAATGAAGCATGTCATTGTCTTCAAGATGAGTCACGATGTTCTCCAGGTGACTCTTGTTCCACTTATTTCTCGCCGATTCTGACGAGCCCGTGCTAGTTCAACTTTTACGACCATTCAAAGGTTATCCTATCTTCACACGGCCTATTGGTGACGCATATCGACAAGAACTACAAGCTCACGCGATACACGCTGAGCGAAGTGATGACGCAGGCGCTTCAACCGCCTTCATCCGACCCGGAGCAGGCCAAGTTCCAGCAACGGCTGGTAGACAAGCTCAAATACTGCAAGGAGGTGTTGACCAGCATCCGAAACGCGAGCGCGGGAATGGGTGAGGAGGGGTTGAGTGGCAAGATGTCCAAGGCATCGTTGCGGTGATCATACGGGATCGGACTCGAGGGGCACTTGGACCTGGCATGGAGTTGATCGTATATCCGTCGCATGTTTTTTTTTCTCTGTTCGTCCACGCGCGTTCATCACACGTTTATAGTTCACTTTTTTTTCTCAATGTCATCGATGCAGACCTACGTTTTGAGCTTCGGACGCTGGACGCTTGAGCGATACGTGTACTTTTCAGGCACCTGATGAGATGCCAGTGTTCTTTGATCACCTGCAAGGCACGGATAGCGTACACACGCCGAGCCCGAGGCCGACCAAATACTGACCTTATATTCGTTTCGGGCTTTGCCTGAGGGCTGGGAGTCTCGAAGAACAATGAAATCCCGCTACTATCTTGATTTTGGATCAAGTTGAGCATTGGTCGACTGCGGCATGCAGTGAGTTGCACGTGGTTCACAGCAAGTAGAACCTCAATGCATGGCAATCCATGGGCGATCGGATCTGAACGTCTACGCAGCCTTTCGAGTCACGGATTCTGGACAGAATGGAAAACCGGGCTGTGTATCCAGACCTGTGGGATGTGGACGGTGCAGCGCACTCCAACAGCCATCCTTTTCCGCCCCACCTCGAACCGCAAGCTGTCGGCGCAAACGATCTCTGAATCCAAAAGTATTCGATTTCTTCTTCGTCACCGTGGAGTGGACCACACTGAGAGAGGTGTTGGGGTTCCCATGGATGGCAAGTTGAAAGGCACGTGAATGCTTTCCCGCCTTGTGCATATCGCTGACTATGTCATTGAGGAGTTGGGATGGTAGGTGCGCCAACTTGGCATGCTCCCGCGTCGCTTCCGACCCACCGGCATCGTCAGGATGCTATTGTCTGCTATTTCCAGCGAGGCATGTCGAGTGCGAGAGTTACATACATGAGAACCCCTACGCTAGACATAAAGTGCACCGATGAGGATCTATGAAATAGCGCCGAGAACCTTATACATGGCAGGTGTTGTTTTGGTCCCTGGTTCCCGTCCGCATCTCATTGAAGCCCTACACGGCCCGGTTGCTACTCGGAGAGCAGATGGAGGGATACCGTAGTGAAGCTGGACTGCGCGAGGTCTAGAGATGTTTGGGCTCTGAAACAATCACGCAACGTGGTATGTACAGATCCTCTGCAGAAAATAGGTGTATGGTGTCACGGTTGGTAAGGCGACAAGACAACCACGGCATGAATGCATAACTCACATGGGAGTGGAGTTCTCTCTCGGTATGATCAAAAGAAAGGGACCAATCCGAATAGTGCATGTATATCTTGCGGGTGAACAAATGGAGCATGCGAATAATGTACGCCGGAAATTAACACCGGGTAAAAATGTGTGGACGGCTGCAGAACCCGGTCGGCGTAGCCAGAGGCAGGTTGACCTGTCCACTGGGGTTGCACTACAACACTGCCAACTCCGCAAAGATCCGAGCACCTTACCACTGGTATGTGACACTGCTGAGGTCACAGTGAAATGAGGCGTCAATGGTTCGTTGAAACAGTGGCTTTATCGACTGTTCAACGGCGAGCACATGGCGCAGCTTCATCCTACCCACTCCCATCGTTCGATGCATAAATGAATATACTTTCGGCTTCCTCAAGATGACCACCTCGGGCTCTCAGACCTCAGACCTGAAATATTTTATCCAACCCTGTGAAGAGGACTCCTCCAGGAGCCCAAACCCAAGCTTCCTCATATTTGTTGGTGGTCCATGCCGTACTGACGCCAGACGAGGTCAAGCATGTTAGTGGGCTGGTTTCAATATGGCCCCAGAAACACCCTTTCCTCGCAGACGGAGGGACATGGGTGGTAGGGAAGCAAAACCCGAGTCGTGCTGGAGGACCCGTCGCGTTGGTGAGTTCCAATAAATGGTACGTCTTTTGGGGCGGTGGGGGGGATCCATCGAGGCGAATTCGTTTGAAGCAATAACTTGAAGGGATGATAGGCTGAACGGGCCGCCGCTGTGCCGGGTATTGGTCCTGGATGCACCTTGCTCGCGGAACCAGGATTCGGTATCTCCGGCACCCCGCGGCGTTGGAAGCCATCCGACATTGTGCAGGAGATAGAAATATATTTCATCCGATTCTTTCATAGGGATTTTGGCGGTTGAAACGGCAACGTTATTTTCTCCAGTTACCTCAGGTCCGGTAGAACTGCGAAGTAATCAGGATAGCTCGGTTTTCGGACGAGTTACCATCGTCGCGTTTGTTCCCAAGGATGGCGCTACCCGTCGCGTGTCGCTCCGAGGATCCGCATTGAGTGAAACGTGTTGCTAAAAATATGGTATTATCCTGTGTCTTTGCTACCCTAGTTATAAAAAAGCTCGATCGTCAGCGGAGCACAACATCATCGTTCCCAACGTCCTACCTATACACGAGCTACCTCTCGGCAGTTAACATGCCTTTTGCAATCTTACTTTTCTTTATTTTCTCCTTTACTCAGGCCTCTGCTGCACCGCGTAGCATCCCCGAGTCGAGACCAAACCCTATTCAAAATGCCAGGGAAGTACAGACCAAGTAAGCCACTGGCATGCGAACATCTCTCCACAAGTTCATCCCTAATCAGTGAGTGTATCCCATGATATACGCGGTGACACGGAGTACTCGCGGACGGCACTCTCATGGTTCATGGTGACACAGAACTCAGCCACGAAACCTACGATTCCTGTGACAGATCGGAGTAGAATGGCAGATGGTTTTATCATAGTCCACAAAATCACTGGTATCCTGGTGCTGGAAGGAATCCGGAGAGTCGCTCGCCGGTGTGCATAACTATCTTCTTGGTTCTCGAAATGCTTGTCAATGGCACTCCAGGCCTCAGTGCTTAGTGTTCAATCTGTACCACAGGTTTTAATGGAAAACAGCACAGGCACGATGAATTGAACTTCAGACCTTCAACGGATTGACTTTGTAGGCACAACAAAGTTCTATTCTAGCCCAAGTTCTGCAGGCAACTTGAACTGGGCTTTTGCAGCTGTCAGCTTTGGGAACGGGAGACCGGCCCGAATCCAGGGTGAACCTCAAACGACGACTGCGATTTCCAAGTCATATTCTTATCCTCGGGTATGGCTTTGCATATGCACCGGGAGGCTTTCTGCCAGTGGTACAAGCCAGTTTCAGTGTAGTGACATCTTTGCAGTTGCCTCAGTCTAGGAAGTCAAGGACGCTTGTGGAACGTGCCACGCATGCTAGGAGACCCCTCTCAAGAAAGCCTAAGGTGAGAACGAGGTCAATAACGTCTTGATGGCACCACTTGAACTCTGCCACGATTGCACTATCATGGACGTGTTTCAATGTCCTCGTCCTTTTATCTGAGTGATTTAGACCATTCAGCGCGTGCAACCATATACAAATCCACCACGACATGTCACTTATTCCTCGACGTCAGCATCAACATTAAAGTTGACTTGCAATGCAGTATTTAGGAGCCTTCATGACCGAAATCATTAGCAAAACGCTGGCTCTCCGCCTGAAATGGAACCCGGAACCTCACATGGGAACCAATTCACGAAGTACTCGGTCACGATCTCTGCAGAACTGGTGGAAAGAACTGAGTCGTGTGTTACTCCTTGTGTACAGGACGCCGACGCACGGTGATACAGCCTTTGTTATGATGTCCTTCGCGACACACAGCGCCATGATCAAGCGGCGCCGTGCGTCCCCAATGGCTTTTGTCTGGGAGGCTACTGCGAGGGGGCCGAGCGACAGCCTCATGACGTGGGGTAGGGCTGCGAGGGTTGCATTCGTAGAATCGTGTGCGGATGGGAGCGGTGCAGCCTGCTAGTGGACTCATTTGCAGGCTGTTGTGATAGTGGCATGGCGTCGGTCGATGTGCGCGTCCGCCTCGTGGTGGCCCCATCTTGATCTGGGTGAAATGACGACCAGGGAGTGCACAGCCGGGGTTAGTCCTGCGCAGACACACAACAGGGGACCCCAGCCATTTCTCCCGGTCTATGCATGCAGGCGTCGGTTGCATCTTCTGGTGGCCCCAGGATTGGCTTTGCGCGTGCCATGTTCCGCTCCACGTCAGACGGGAGAGCGCTCGTCGCCGGTGTGGGCTCATTCCGAGTTCAGTGCATTCATCATCGTTGGGTTGTCGAGTCGTCGTCGGGGTCGTCATGGCGGGATGGATGGGGGAGAGGAAAGACATACTCTGAGTGCGTCGTGCATGGGGTAGCCTGAATCGTCATGCCAACGGGTTGGTTGGTTGATTGGTCAGAAGATTCATCATAGCAAGGGGCCAAGCTGAACTCGGCAAGGGGTTGACTCCCCGACGCCCGTCGTGGAAATGGCCACCCAAGGGGTGGAACGTTAGGCATGTGGACCCTCTTGTTATGATGAATCTGCCGTCCGAAGTAGATGAAATTAGATACTTCCCAATTTACTGATGTGGCGGACAGCGTGAACGGCGTCATAGGTTCGATTTGTCGCGAGCGGCAACATCAGATTACCTTATCGGGCATCAGCGTATTTTGAACAATTTGCTGATGTATGTGCACCGAGTTGTCTTCTTTGCTTCAGTTGTAGGAACGACATCTACTAGATTCAAACCCCTTTGTATGCAGGCCGAGCAGCCCGCACAAACGCTGGAATGAGTGCCAACACTATAATTCGACTGTGGAAACACGATCCCTTGCTGAACCCGAGTCCTTCATCGAGGCCCTATTTCCCGATAACACCATATTTAGGGGTAATGATTGGACTGGCCACCCGGTGAGTCAAGTATCTCAACTTCGTGGGCTATATAGTTCAGAACTAATGTAAAATCCAATAGAGCACCATACAGGGCTTCCTGAAGTTCCTCGACACTGTTCGGGACCAAAATCTAATCAGATCCGAGCCCTCAGTTCTGCTTTCAAGCACAAGGGCCCCTAAGACAGAGGACGAGGTTTCTGGTTTCCTCAATGAACTCAGCGCGAGGGCCTATCGATATGTGACCAGTGGAATGAGCGATATGATCGAGCGACGCCGCCATTGGTCAGGAGAGGGTCATTCCAAGCCCGTTCCGGGTTCTGACGCCTGTCGTTGCCCTGATATCATTTGTGTTGATCATGAGGATTCTATCAAGGACTGGCGACTCATTCGGAGCGTCATTGAATTGAAGTCCGGACACGAGACGGTTTCTTCCATCCACCAACTCTGTTCCGAGCGTGCAGGAGATATACTGCGGGTGCAAGGCTCACGCTGCTTCGTCATCATCACCCTCATCCATGTCGACAAAGTGACCGTCGCACTGTTCGACCGAGGCGGGTCGATTATTTCGACTCCATTCTCGTTTATGGACGCGAAAGGGTGGACAACCTTCGTTCGACTCGTTCTCGGCCTCTCCTATGCTTCACTTTCCAACCTTGGGTATGACCCACATACATCCGGTCCCACCACTTCCATTCTCTCGACGTCCAAATTTGATTCTATCGAAGTGCATTTCACTGCATTCATAACCACCTCCATTCATGGCCCAGGAACTGTAGTGTGGCTTGCATGGTTGCCTCAGTCCAAAATTGACGAAAAAATGCAGAAATATCTTGGCATTGGGGAGGGTGGATGCTCCCTCATAATCAAGAACAACTGGGTTGATGTCAACACCACAATGACAGAGGGTACCATCCTTTCGATTCTCGCTGCGAAAGGTGTTCAAGGCGTTCCAAAATTGTTATTAGAGGAGGCAGTGAAGACTGATAATGACCAGTACTATGTGACCACTGGCTTTCTGCGCGTGAAGTTGGGTGTCAAGCTGACACTAGATGATGGCACCTTACATACCCTGCATTCTCACAATGCAGGTTCTCTCGATCACATCAATGGCTACGAGAATCGGGCTTCACTGCGCTTATATACCACACCTTGGGCCCAGCCTGTTATGCATTTTTCCAGTGCTCTGGAACTGCTCGGGGCTTTTTATGATTGCATCACCAGTAAGCATTGTATCCAGTTCTAGTAGCTCACTGACGACTTAATGACCCTGCAGCACATGAACAGGCAACTAGCAACCGCTCAGTTGAGGAAGATGGAAGTTTCAGCAAATTTTTTCCTTATCAAGTCCTTCATTGTGACCCCTCAATCAATAATATGAGTCTGGTCCCACAATGCTTTTCAACTTTCCCTGACACCCCTGATTGTCCCAATGTGCTCTGTGGCCATCTCCTTGACTGGGGCCTGGCAGCTGTGCATGCTTTGTCTCCTGAAGAAATCCAGCAAATTACCTGTGAGCTTCAACGAAATGGAAGGCCTAAAGACACAAGTGATGGCAGTGACTTTGAGTCCCCCAAGCAAGAGTCAGATAATGAACAAGTCATTAATGGATTCAAAGAGGGGGATAATGAGGTGCCTACAGACAATGAAACAAATAGTGTTGTTGAAGACAAGAGCCAGCAATCTTCCATTCAGTTCCCAGCCCTTGACCAGTGCAGAAGTTCATCAGTCCCCATTGTAGGATTGGCACAACCATATACACATACAGAAGAGGATGTCCCACAATTGCTGAAGTTCAGGCATCATTTAGCTGGGACATCAAGGAGTGCTGAGATCACTGTAAGTCCCTCGGGCTGGATGCATACCCTGTGAAACAACTCAGAACCACTTAAGGCTCTAGGTCGCTCAATAGACAATTAGAGAGGAAAGGGGAGAATGAGTCGACGACTTTGATGCTGAGGAAACACCAAGAGGACAAGACTGTCCTTTGGTGGGTTTTATTCAAGCCTTTATATACTACATGGATGTTTGTATCTATGGTGTACTAATCTAAGATGCCCATGATGTATGTAC
>JBBPTO010000789.1:0-22392 GCA_038094155.1 Pulveroboletus cf. aberrans | reverse complement strand
GAAGGAATCACTGACTGAGCAAGTGAAAGAAGTCACGTGAAGTGCAACTGGAACGGACGATGAGTCAAGGTATCATAGTCAGCGATGAAAAGAAAAAGAACATCCAAGTTGGGACTTATACCCATGCATATGTAAGCGATAAGTCCAAGGAAAAGTATAGTCCAGGATAAATTGTAACAGTCTGGAGGCCGGTTTGGAGTACTGGTGGGTCTGGGTGGTAGAGGTGCCATGATGTTGATGAGCGATTGTGTCTCCTTCATCCCACTGCATCTTGAAGTGAGAGGACTGGGTGATCCATTTCTCAACAGTCATGGGTACAGTATCCATGCAGTTGATCCTTCTCATGAGGGCAACTGGAATCCTGACCTGGAAGAATTGGATCAAGGTATGGTGGGTGGCAGCATCAGAGGTGAGTGGGGGATAGGTAAAACCAGCCTTCCTGATGTGGAGGAGGAACTTAGTGATATAGTCATTGAGTTGAAAGACTTTCTTGATGTGATGAATAGCAAGCCAGGATAGAGTGGCTTGCTCAATGTTGCCTTGATCAAAGGTGGCTTTGAACTCCTTGATAAAATCCTTGAGGGTGCTGAAGTCATTGGTCTCAAGGGCCTTAGAACACTTGAACTTGGCCCATTGCTTTGCAGGGCCTTCACTTATATATGAAAGGAGAAAGCCAATCTTCTTATGATCAGTGTCATAGATGTTCTTGTTGACAAGCATGTAGGATCAGGTGAAGGTAAGCCATGGTATGGCTTCAAAGGGGTCCCCATCATAGGCTTTGGTCCTAGTGAGGTGAAGTTCAACAGGTTTTGAGGTAGACATGGGGGTGAATGTGAAGGGGGTGCTTAGTACAGTGACACAATGGTAAACAGCAAGGGGTGGATTCAAGGATATGGTGTGGGTAGCTGCTTCTTTGTTAGAAGGCTGCTCATGGTCAGAGAGATCAGATGAATCTTCCACTGAAGGCAGTGATGCACATGTGTGACAAAAGGATTCCCCATGGAGGCAGTTGGCAGAGGGACAATAAGGGCAAATGGTGGCTTATGTGACAGTAGCCAGGTATGGAAAGAGAGTCTAGTCTTTTATTACAGCTGACCTACACAAGGGTAGGTGTAGAACCTTTGGGGCTTCAGCCTTAACTGTGGACAAGAGAGTGTCAGTGCTTGACAATTGCAAGGTGTCTACAAGGAGCCTACCTACTAGTGAGGTTCAGCAACAAAGGGTGCTACTGAGTGAATGGTGGCCAAGGGTACTACTGAGTTAATGGTTGACAAGGAGTCTGTTTACGAATGAGAACAGATCATGAGGGGACTACCAAGTTAACAGTGAACAAGGAGTCTGCCTACAAATAAGAACAGATGACAAGGAGACTATCAAGTTAATGGTGAATAAGGAGGTTTGGCATTTGGTGACAAATGACAGGGACTTCCTACTTAAGGGTGGTAGACAAGGAGACCTCTAGGTGAGGTCAATGATGGAGACTTTCCATTTAAGAGTGGTTCACAGCAGTTGCAAGCAAAAAGGTATTAAGGCTACCCTTGGGCCTGTATTGTGGAGTGGGATAAAGGCAAAAGGTACAAAGGAAAAGGGTGGAAGGTAAGACTAGACCAAGGTTTACATATGTGACAATGTGAATTTATATACATAAGAGAATTCAAGGCAGGCATGGAATGTAAAGGAATACAAAGAAAGGAATCACCGACCGAGCAAGTGGGGTGGAATTGCATAGAATGTGATGGAAGCAGACGATGAGTAATGGTATTATAGTCAGCAATGAAAAGAAAAAAACATCCAAGTTGGGACTTATACCCATGCATATGTAAGCAATGAAGAGAGGTTGACTGACAGGACTGCTATGGGTCTCTGGATAGGAAACTAGCAGGTCAGTAACACAAAGAAAGAAAGTGAAGGAAAGATTGGTACGTCCCAGAGGAATTGCAGGTAGAGAATCAAGGGAATGCAACTGCAGGGCTTACAGGACTCCTTGGTAGTTGATCTAAAAGAGCTCCTAGTGCTTCAGACACAGCTGATGAGCACAGGACTTGATTCTTCTAGGATCAAGTGAGAAAGAGAAGAGAAAAGAGATCCAGATATGATTGGATTGATAAGGACTGAAGACTCCCACTCTAAGTGAGAGATAGATGATTGATTCAATGATCGAAACACAACTTTTATAGTCTGGGCACACCCGAGACTCTAAATAAACATAAAGGGAAAAGAAGGAACCATCTGACGTGAATCTGGTAACTGGATCACAATACTGAGCATCCGGTACATAGCGTCTGATACACTATAAGTATAGTAGAAGACTATCTGGTAGATGGACTGGATACAAAGGAAAAGGTACAAACGAGTAAGGCAGACCAGAACTGGATGGACATGAATAGACACAGATGCTTGATGACTCAACAATGACCTAGTGAAAGTCAAATAGAGGTAGAATGATCAGATATGAATCTAAGGAGTGACAGCTCCTTACAGTGATAAGTAAAAGGAAAAGCATAGTCTGAAATAAATCATAACAGTGATCAGCAAGATTCTTTGGATCAGATGAAGAAGATCACTTTGCCATACTGTGGATTCAGAAAGCAGTGGAAGCACCAGTCTCTGACATCTTCCAAAGCTCTACCCATCTCCGGACCTACATCATTGACATCTTCTAGCTTCATGTCACTCTTATGCCTGACTGCATATGCTCACAAAGTGTTCTGAACCAGCTGATAAAAACAGGTCCATCATGGCACACACTCAAAAGCAGTGGGAGCACTGATCTCTGATTTCCTCTGGCACTCCACCAATATCCTCCAGCACTCCACTGATCTCCTCTGGCTCTACACCATCAAAAACTCCCAGTCCTGCACTATTACCATCTTTGGCCCCACACCACTGTCATCCTCTGGCTCCATGCTGAAACCACTTTAATCAATACCTTCAGCATTCACATGACTCCAATCCATGCAAGTGGGAATGTCAAATATATAACTCCTCTGAGGTCCTCCAACTTACTCCAGACCTGTTCCACTGCAACTCCAAAGCTTTTTCTACAAAGTACAACTCCTGATTCCAGAGTTATTTGGAGTTGATTCCACACCCAGTAATATCCTTTTTCTCCTTTGGACCTCATATTTCCTATTCCGGACATTACTTTGGAGTTATGTCAGAGTTCATGCAATCTGATCTCCATCACTATTTAATGTGTCTGCTTTCATCATTCCTTCCTCAGTTGTTCTGCCACCACTGTGCAACAGCTGAGGTCAGTCTTTTAGCTACATCTAGCTCTCATTTTACTTATGTTTGTAGCCTGGGTATCTCTACTCCTCCATAGGTAAAACATAGTTGTGATTGCTTTCTTGGGCATCTGGCTGAGTACTGGATATCTCTGCCCACACTATAGACTTTGACATATGATACTTCAACTTCATTTATTTTCAGGTGTGATATGGTTGTGTTGTCTTTTGAATCAGTCACAGATAGTGATATGCCATATTCCATTGGAGTAAAAATGGGTTTTGATAAGGCCATTCCTGTTTGTTCTAAGACTGTTAGAGTATATTGGGATTGTATGAGTAGTACATATGCTCCAGTTCTTTCAGTCCCTCTGAAATTTTATTCCAAGGATAAAGGATGCTTCTTTCATGGTCTGCACTTTGAATATGGAGGAGAGTGTTTCTTTGATGAAGTTTATGAAACTTCAAGTTCTGGCTGTAAGGAGTAGATCATTGATGTAAATAACAAGGAAGCAGACCTGTCTGGATCTCTGAAAGACATAGAGATGTGTCTTGGTGTTGAGCCTGGTGAAATGGAGCTTTCTAAGTTTTTTGTCTAATGTCTTGTTTCATGTTCATACAGCCTGTTTTAGAGAGCATTTTAGCCTCCAACAGTATCTAGATTGAATAGAAATTCCATCTAAAGGTAGGAGGTATAGTTTTTCTTTGAGTTCTCCATTTATATATGCTGTAAGACATCCATTTGGTCCAATTCCAGGTTATGTTTTGTGGCAAGCACAACAATGGTTTGAACAGAGTCAAGGTTTGCTACCAGGGCAAACACCTCCTGGTAGTTGATGCCTTCCTTTTAAGTGAAGCCTCAGATGACAATTTGAACTTTGTAGCATTCAACTTTGCTGTCTTGATCATATTTGATTTGAAAGATGAGTTTGGAGTTGATCGGAGTTATGCCAAAGGAAATTGGAACCATTTCATAGACCTGGTTTGCATTTAGATTTAGAAGCTTTTTCTTGACTGCAGAATTCCAAAGGTCAGTGTTGGGGTGAGAGTATGCATCTTTTATGGTGGATGGTAGGAATTCTTCTGATGCAGTGTCAGCTGCCCCAGCAAAGTCTTTCTGTGTGGCAAAGAATGCTTTGGATAGGTCTGGAGATACAATCTCTTGCTCCTCCTTCTACAGAGTGGGTTTCAGAGCAGGATTGGCTGGAGAGAAGGCCTTATGCTGGGATTCCTCATCAAGGGTGTGTTGGTAGTTACAATTGTGACTGATGTGGCAGTGTGTATGGGAGCTGCAACATGTGCTAGTGATGACATGGGCTAGGGAATGGGCAGAGAATGGCAATCAGAGACAAGGTGATGCCAGAGGTCCTGAAGGTGTAGAAGAGAAAGGTGGTCTGGTGGAAGTGCTGATGTGAAGGTCATCAAGTTGGTCTGCCAGAGTATCAATGTTCTCAAGTGCTCTCACTGCTGCTTGTGGAGCTGGGAAATGTTCATGTTTGTCTGCATTATCCTTCTTCTTCTCCAGGTTGGAGGATCAGGGATGTAGACCCTCCCACTGGCTCTTGGATGCACAGATCTAAGAGATGAAGTTAGCATCAGAGATGCAGCCAGTCTCATGGAAGGTGATGTGATGTGAGGAGATGATGGTTTTACACTCCAGTTCAAGGAGTTTGTAGGCTTGTTGGCCATAGATGTAACCCAGCAAGATCTATTTGTGTCTGTGAGGGCAAAACTTTCCTTCTCGGAGCTTCTTTGATATGAGCATGTAGGCAAGACATTCAAAGGGTCAGAACAGTGAAGGATCAACATTCCATTTGAACTGGACATGGTAGGAGATGTCTCAGAGAGGGCAGAGGTGGGGCTGTGATCTGTGATGTAGGCTGTGGAGGCCATAGTGTCTATCCAGAAAGATTTGGACAGCTTGAAGTCTTACAGCATTGAGCTTGCCAGGGAGGACAGAATTTGATTCATATGTTTTGTGAGTCCATTTTGCTCTGATATGTATGGTGTGGATGTTTCATGTATGGTTCTATTGCTGATAAGTCAGAAATGGAACTCCACCACTATATATTCATATTCTCCTTTTCCATTGCTTTGGAGGAATTGTATGTGGGCTTCCAAAGGTGATTCAGTTTTGATTTCCACATGAATGAATTTTTGAATGTTGGTTTTCCAGTGATTATAAGTCATGGGGATGTCAGACTTGCACTTCAGAAAGTAGATCCATGGAAAATGCAAAAAGTCATCAATAATTAAATAGCAGTATCTCTCCCTGGATTGGGAAGTGATTGTGCCTTCAATGTCAGTATGAATTATTTGAAGAAGGTGCATGGTTCAAGAGTTGGTCCATGGCTTGAATTCATTTTTTCAAGGACACGTGCTTCACAGAAGTCTGGAGATCTGATGGTGCTGTCAATCCTCCAGAGTTGGCCTTGGTGGACCATTGTCATATCCTGTGCATCTGAGTCAACTCCAACCTCCGGAATAACTCCACTAATATCTCTGGTGACTTCTCATCAACTCCTAATCTCTGAAACTCTGGACTTATTGTAGATATCCTTAAGTACTTCCCTTGTTCTGTATTCAGATTAGCCTCACTTCTCTGTTTCCTCTGACTCTGTGCAGCACAGCTCTGATGAACTGCACTACCAGTGCACAGCTCCAGTGATGATCTCTCTGACCTCTGTATATATACTCTGACTTTGTATGTAGATAGCCTCAGCCTGAATATCATTTTAGACTCTCTCTTCCAATCTTCTCTGGTTCTCTCCAATGCATCTTCAACCAAGAAGGCCATGACAGTGCAGAGATGTGACACATAAGTCATGCATTGAGCCTTCATTCCTCTGGACCTCTGGCTATCTCCAGCCATTTCTCCCCTCTGACCTCTGATCTCTGATCAGAGTTTGAGTGGAGAAGATCCAGTCTTAACAACCATTTGTTTGGTTTGAGTGATGGAAATGTGTTCCATGCACCTGTGTAATAGATTTATATCAATGGAGTGAGGCTGGATTCTGGTGCTCCTTTTTAAGTGACTAGAGCATTGTATAGTCCTTTAGTGTGTGCTTCAACAATGATTATGTTGGAGTTCTGTCAGACATAGCATGATGTTAGGTTTGCTAGGAATAAGGTTGACAATCCTACTTTTGCAAGTTTTGAAATGAAGATGAGGGGTAGGGTAAACTCTGGGATTGTCATATTTCATTCCAACCCCAATCTCCATACCTCTGAATGCCCCTCTGATATCCTCTATGCCACCTCCAACTCTGACACCCTTATCTCTGGTCTTCTCCAAAGGACTCCATCCTACATCCCTTCAAACCTCTGATACTGGAACCCCTTCCCTGATTGGATCTATTATGATTGATTCAGATCTTATATCCTTTTATACTCATTCCATTCCCTAGCTCTATGAACCATTCTATGTTACTCCTACATTACATTCAACATTTCCTCATTCTATATACATCATCCCTTGGCACCCTATGATCCCTGACCATTACTGTACCTTTACATATGGTCTTCTCCATTCTCCAATCTGGACTCTGATCTGATCTCATAGTATATAACTCCTGTAATTCCCTCATGTATTCCTTAGTTTGAATATTGTTATGTCAAGTCCCACTCCTCTAACTTTGTCTGATCCTGATGAAGTTCCCTTCTCTTTCTCATATCCTCTTCACTATGTCCCTCCCATCTCTGAAATGAGGACCTGACAGTAAGCAAGGGTGTGACACATATGTCCTGCACCAAGTCCTCACCCCTACAACCCCTTATCTCTGTCCCACTATGCCTTTGTCATCTCTGCATGTTGCTCTGCCTCATCTCTGTTGAACCTCCAGTCCATTTAGTGTTCTTTTACCCTGGAGTTGACCATTACCCCTCAGACATCCATCAAATGGAGCCCCAGAGGAGTATGGATTATGACAGGAATTAGGAGTACATCTGACAAGTTGATGTCATACATTTTGTCCTTGACAATGGACTGGGATGTCATTGTTTCAATTTCAATGGCATGTATAGTGGAGTTATCTCCAAATTATACTGGTCAGGGAGGAGGGAGTATGGAGTATGACTGAAACCATGAGCAGTGTGGGACCATGTGTGAGATAATGCCAGAGTTAAGGATTATGTTTTTTATTTTGTTGGAGCTTTGATCAGATGTCACATAGGCCTGAATATGATGGATTAAGGTATTGGTTACATGCTCCTTAGTTACATTGGTTCTCTCTGGAGGACTGGAGCTCAGATCTGAAGGGTCTTTCACTGTGTTCACCTTTTTCTTTCTCTTGTCTCTATTCTGCCATCTACTGCTTCTCTTTTGGGGCTCTGTGACCCTATTGTTGATAGTATTTGCACTCTGTTGAGTTGTGGCTATCTCACTGGTGGTGTTCACACCAACAGCCAGTGGTGGACTTGACAGAGAGTCAGAAATTCCAGAGAGGTTGAGCCATGCATCTTTAGATAGAATGTGGGTCTCAATGGTGCTAAAAGAGAGTTTGTCCTCCTCCATCAAATTAATGATGGAGGACATGAAAAAGCTCCAGCTCAGAGTTGTTGGAAGGGATTCTAGAAGGAGGAATGTGAGGATCCTTGTGTCAACTAAGAACTTCATTCCAGCAAGTCAAGTTTCAAGTGTTCAGAGTAATGCAATGTAATCAGAGATTGTGGAGACTCCATTCCATGAGGCAGAGAAGAGTTGGTGGAATGTGAAAAAGGCCAAGGTGAGGTTTGATATATGGTAGAGTTTAACAATGGTGTCATAGAGCTCCTTTGCATTTGTGCAATTTTGTGTTTTTAACAGAAAAGCATTGAAAATGTGGTCCTGTATGATGTCATGTGCTTTTTCATCTCATTCAGTCCATTTGAGGATGTCCTCCAGCAATAGAGCAGAGGTAGAGGTAGCAGCAGAGGATGGATGATGTCAGGCATGTATTGTTGAAACTTGGTATTTGATTTCTGCTCTTTTATTACATAACCAAGGTTCTAGATCATGATAACATAATCATCAGTCATTTTCACTCTTATATTGTTTCATCATTCACTATAGAAATGAGATACTTATGCCATTGACTAGTATCTATATCCTACCAATTATTTTGGTCGTCCAGTCATGTCTCATGACTCATTCCTATCCATATATGATAGAGATCTATACAGAGACAAACAGTCCTGTAAAGTATTTAGGGAGAGCTTCCTCATGGTTGCTCTCCAGTTAGAATTTTATCCAACTCAGACAGTCAAGTCGAGTCCCCTCCTTCTCTGTCTTCCTCTAAAGACCCTCTACCTTGCAATACTCCATTTATCCTTGGTGAGTTCTTCCACCAAGGTCCATAACCTTTCCTCTCTCTATCAGTCCCTTGACTGATAGGACCATCCACTACCTTGGAGGACAAGACAAAGGGATCTTTGCATCTCTTTATGTATCTGTGCCTTGAACAATGCCTGGCAGGACTTGCTCACAGCAGAGCTTTCCAAGTATGTGGAGGTGCCACATTTTGAAATTGACTAATTCAGAGAGTATTGGACAGCTGGTGGTTCCGAGGGCAGTGCTGTTGAATGGCATGGTGTCAGGGACAGGCTTTTAGTAATATGTGGTGGTGTAGATTTGGTTTGCTTAGGGTTGCACTACAGTTTTAGGGACTGAAGTGTTCTGGAGTTATGCAAGTTTGTTCTGGGTCAAGTTCAGAGGCTAGTGTGTGCTAGCAGGGCTTATAATCTGTCAGGATTTGAAGCTATGAAAAGGGCAGGAGTTGCCCAGACTACATATGTGAGTTACAGGAGATTATGGAAATACTAAGAGAACTCACCTCAGCTGCTGCACAGAAGGTGGAAGGAATGACTGAGAGAGAAATAGTCAATAAAAGAGCAATAAAAGGGGATGGAGATATGATTGTATTAATTCTGATCAACTCCAGAGTAACTCCACTTAGAGAAGCAATAATTTACCCTAGGAATGACATGAAGTAAAAGAAAAAAATCAAGCCACATTGCATGGCCCTATGTGTGGTACCTGAGTGATTTGTAAGACATGTAATGGTGACCTCCAGACATCTCCAGTACTATTTCTTCAAGACTTGATGATGCATCTGGCAAGTTGCCTGCAGAACAGAGTGGAGGACCTTGGAGGACCTTGGAGTTGGTGTTTGACAATCCTCTTCCACATCTCTGCAACTCTATCCCATATTTTTCAAACTCCCTTGGCTTGTATTGGATATTGGCACAGTTGTTTTTTAATGTGATGTCAAAGGTGTTTGATTGGATTGAGATCTAAAGACTATGAAGGCCAATCCAAAAGAGTGATATCATTGTCTTTCATCTACTCTTTGGCTCCTTTAAAGGTATGCTTGAAGTTATTATTTTATTGAAAAATGAGATCCTTTGAAGAAATTTCAAAATTTCTCCATGCTGGGTAGCAGATTGTTTTTCAGAATGTCCACATACTACTCAGCATTCCTTTTTTCCTTAACCTTTGCAAGTCTTTCTGTACTTTTACAATCTATATAGCCCCATACCATGATGTTTTCTCCACCAAACTTGACTGTACCTTGAATCTTCCTTTCAATCAATTTCTCTTCAGTCCATTTCCAAATGAATTGCCTTCCATATGAGGCAATTCTGTTGATTTTAGTCTCATCTGACCATATTATGCTTTTTCAATTCTTCATACTCCACTTTTTATGCTTTAAAGCAAAGTCTAAGTACTTTCTTCTATAAATTGCACCAAGCAATGGCTTTTTCTTCTTCACCACAGCTTTGAATGAATTCTTTCTAAGGATTTTTCTGACTATTTCTGAGGAGACTGGAGTAGAAATGATGGTACAGTGACTTCAAAAACCATTGCAATGTTTGCTAGATTTAGAGTGTATGTAGTGTACTGGCTATAACCATGGAAATATCAATTAGCATTGGTGGAACCGAATATAGTACAAACCCCTGGCTATGTAACGGTTCATTGATCACGTGATTTGGTCTGGTGAGGCCAGAGATATGGCCATTACAAAACAGCAACAGCATTGCAATGGTTTTTTTTACTTTTGTTCTAATACTTATAATATCTATTAAATGACATAATATTTGGCATTATTTGGTCATAGAAACAAAGGTATACATATAAGGATTGTGTCTGAGTTTAAATATATTCACACTCCTCTTTATTTGTAATCACTGTTATCATATATTCTACCTTTACTATTCAGAAGAATGTCATTCTCTCTATGCTTGATGCTGGTCACTCTGCTTGCTTCTACTGTTGTAGACTGCTCTACTATATTCAAACTTTGAAAAATGAGCATTTTGAGCTTGTGGAGGTCACCTACTCAAGCTTTTCCCTATTAATATTTAACATACTATGTATTTGATTAGCTTTTGCAAGGCCAACAATGCTATTTGGGATATCTAAACCATTTCTAATATTATCAATAAACCCCTCTCTATCAACATCATCCTTTATCACATAAAAAAGTCTAGTATAAAGGCTGTGGTAATCAAGAAATGCTCCCTTCTTTCTATCAAATATTACAAAAATCACTTGAATTTTGCTTATATGCATTAGAACTGGGCTTGAAGGAGATTATATAGTTATAAGTGATTTCAATCAATCATATGGTGTTAGGTGGATGCAATTGGGGCCAGAAAAAAGCAGATAAATGGCTTAATGACAGGTTAGCAGATAGAGTTGACAAGTATAGGACAGGTTTCTGGATTACCACAACCTTTATACTAGACTTTTTTATGTGAGAAAGGATGATGTTGATAGAGAGTGGTTTATTGATAATATTAGAAATGGTTTAGATATCCCAAATAGCATTATTGGCCTTGCAAAAGCTAATCAAATACATAGTATGTTAAATATTAATAGGGAAAGGTTTGAGTAGGTGACTCCACAAGCTCAAAATGCTCATTTTTTCAAAGTTTGAATATAGTAGAGCAGTCTACAACAGTAGAAGCAAGCAAAGTGACCAGCATCAAGCATAGAGAGAATGACATTCTTCTGGATAGTAAAGGTAGAATATATAATAACAGTGATTACAAATAAAGAGGAGTGTGAATATATTTAAACTCAGACACAATCCTTATATGTATACCTTTGTTTCTATGACCAAATAATATGTTATTTAATGGATATTATACCATTGCAATGCTATTGCTGTTTTGTAATGGCCATATCTCTGGCCTCACGAGACCAAATCATGTGATCAATAGACCGTTACATAGCCAGGGGTTTGTACTATATTCAATCTCATCAATGCTAATCGATATTCCCACAGTTACAGCCAGTACACTACATACACTCTAAATGTAGCAAACATTGCAATGGTTTTTGAAGTCACTGTATTAATGTATTTGGCAGTGTGAATAGCATTGGAGCCCTTTCCAATGACAATTTGAGTAACAATAGCTTGCTGAGAGTGAGAAGATAGCTTTGAAAAATGTCCAAATGAAGGAATTGGTCAATTGAAACAGGCATTCTTAAGTATCCTGGATGTAGTAGACTTGTCAACACCAGACTTGAAGGCAATTTGGCAGACAGAATGGCCATTTAAAGCAAGAGAAAGGATATTTTCCTTTTAAGCACAGGAAATGAAATGGGTAATGGGATTATGAGTATTTGAAACTATTTATTATGTTTATATAGCTTGACTATAGATTTTATGGTATATAACAAAACCTTAGTAACAATCTCTCAAGTTAATTGCTGTAGAAACAGTTAATCATCAGATTCTGATAAATATATACTCAAATAATTGTTCCAATAAGGGACAGTTTTGAATTACATATATCTCCATGGCAATTGATTAAAATTATATAATTCTTTTATTAGCAGTTAGCCGAGAATTAATACCCTCTTTCATACACTGACACTTTGTTTATACCTGTTGTTAATGCAGAGATAGTCAAAAATCAATTCAAAAGTACAAAACATTGGAACAATTTTGTGAGTCACTGTATAAGAATCAAGCCACCAGAGGCCAGTCTTATCCTCCTGGTACTTCCTTAGTATCTATGGTGTTTGACTCATTTTCTTCCTTGCCTGAACAAGGGACATAGAGCCTTTAGTGGTTCTGAGTTGTTTCAATTTCTGAAGTATCTCTTGTATTATGATGCCAATCTGGAACAGCAATGTTGGACTCTAATCCCATTTTATTTGCCAGGAAAGATTAGTCCATCATTTTTAGTATGGTAGCTAGTAGACAGTAGCATTACCTTGAACTATTCCTATTGTGACGATCAAAGCCCATCAGAAACTTGCTGCTGCACAGGCATGAGAAACAAGGTGGCTCACAAAATGCTTACCCTGAATTCCTGCCAGCTTGAATGAGACAAACTTCAAACTGAGTCATGGTACTGCACTAGGTGGTTGGACATGGTCTGAGGCTGCTTCCATAACAGACTTAGTGAATAACTGCAACATATACTCTGACTGAATACATGAGTGATGTCAATTATGACAATCTGAATGAAAAGGATGAAACTAACCTCTTAAACTGTGATTTTTCAGGGTTGAATAAAGAAAGCCTCTGCAAACTGGGAGGTAATGACTCAAGGACAATCTTAAGTGACTAAAGGGAAAGGAGAATAAGTAAGCAATCAGATTGAAGATGAGATATATAAGAATTTCAAAAGGAAAGATGCCTGCACTGTGAAAGATGGCCAAACAGAACCATAGCCTTTGTTACAATGGACATTCAGATTGAACACATCATTAGCACAAGAAGGTTGCATGGGACTTTGTGAAAACAAAAGAGGTTTCTAAAATAATATAAGTATTCATACAAAAAGAGTTGTTGATCATGATCTCATCCACACATTACAAGCTCAGAAGCTGTGATGATGTAACAGTTTGTATTTGTCTTGCACCAGTGGTGTGGCTCAGATTCTTGTAGTGCATCAGTATTGCCATCTTCTGAGTCCAAATGCACTGTCATGTCTGAAATTAATGCCATTTGAATTAAATATTCATTAGACCTCTCTGATTTTGAGCTTAGCTTTGACTCAGATGCTGACACTTGCAAAGGGTTGGATCATGATACCCAGCCATCCAACTTTCAATTTAAGTGATACTGTTATGCTTGGCCTGGATAGGGATGAGCATAGACCTTAATAAAAACCAGGACCAAGGTATTAAGGTTATGATGAAGGGTTTGTTGAATCACAGGTTCAAGCAGCAAGGCACTACTTGATGAGGGTTTGAGGATACAAGGATGTGAGAATGAATGTATATTCTAATGTTTAGTAAAGCCAGCTAATGTGTCTAAGCTTGAAGGGTTGATGTTATACAGCATTGCCTCAAGAGTGCATTAACATCTCAGAGAGCCAAGGGGTGCAAGGACAAGAAATGGGCTAGATCTGGGATATATTACTGAAGCAACCAGGTGAGAGTTACAGGGTAAGTCTAGCTTGAGACTTTGCCAAGTAACATGAGGAAATATACATGTAAGGGGAAACTGTTAAGACCAGATCTCCTTCGCTCAAACTCCGGTCAGAGATCAGAGGTCGAAGGGGATCGAATGGCCAGAGATGGCTGGAGGTCCGGAGGATCATGTCCAGAGGGGTGAAGGCTTGGCGCAGGACTTGTGTGTCACACCCTTGCACTGTCATGGCCTTTTTGGTTGGAGACGCATCGGAGAGAACTGGAGAAGGTTGGAGGAGTGGTCTAAGGTGATATTCAGGCTAGGGTATCTACATACATGGTTCGGAGTATATATATGTCAGAGGGCTGCAGATTAGTAACAGAGGGCTATGTAGATGAGTAAGATGGAGTCGGAGAGGTCATATGCTGAAGCTGTGCTCTGGGCCAGAAACAGGCCAGAGCTGTGCTACACAGTGTCGAATGGTACAGAGAGGCAAGACTATACTAAATACAGAACAAGGAACATACATAAGAAAATCTATGAGTTGTCTGGAGGAACGGAGTTACATATTTGACAGAGGGTGCACCAGAGGTACGAGCGGAGTTGTGTTCCAGAGGTCGGAGTTGGGTCGGATGGATGGAATATGACAGAAACTAAGGGCAGGCATAGAGGGGACTGATGAGAAAATAGTTACTGATGAATCAAGTGAATTGTATGGAATACAATGGAACTTGGTGAAATGGTATACAAGTCAGAAATGAAATGAAATGAATGTCTGAATGGGAATTTGTATCTCTGAGTATGTAATTGAATGTCATGTAAAGAAAAGAGTCAGATAAATTGTAACACATGCCAGGCTTCAGACTGGAAATTGCAAGCCATTTCTTTACTTGAATATCAGAAGCTTGAGGTTCCTTTTTGATTCCAGCAAGAGCAAGCTAAGAAAGAAAAAATGTTAGCATTTCAGAATGGCTTGAAAGCAATCAATTGAATGTTCAGATCAAAAAAGATGAAGTTTGTGGGTGGATCAAATGGATTACAGGCATGGTGCAATTTATTCACATCTGGCTATTATTGTCAAGAGTGAGTGATACACAATTATTAATGCATCTGAATGAGTTGTTGAGGCTCATCACTTTGCTGCAAAATGGGGTGGTTGTCAAGTTTGAGGCTGGTCACATGCATGGGTTGAAAAGTACAAGCTGCCCCAGTCATTTAAAGAATGTCATGAAAGGGTGTACTTATTTCTGAGTGATTTCACAATTGCAGAGGAATTGTAGACATAAATATGTAAGTGGGCAATGGACTCTGAGAAGCTTACAAAGATGAGCTTGTCCCACTTGAAGAAATACCAAGAGAAATCACAAATGAGAAGGTGCCTCATGGATTTGAATAGTATATGAAGGTTGAGCTTTTCTCAAGAATCTGATTGAAGGTTAATCATGGGGTTTCACTCTTTACTGCATGTTATGGCTATGCAAGAAAGGCTTTCAATTTCTCAAGCACTGAAAAGAACTGTACTTTGATGGTTATGACAGACCTGATCTTATCACATATCACCAACAGCAATTTGTTTCAAAACTGCAAGAATATGAGCCTCAGCTTGTTTAATACACTGTTGGTAATGTGGAAACAGAGCTCATTACACAACCATCAAACTTGTTGAACATCAAATTATTCTCTGTGCTCATGATAAAGTGACAATTCAATTCAATGATGCTTATTACTACTGGGTGTTTGTGTTATTGTTAGAGGTCATGGGAGATGGACAAACAATGGTAGATTTCATTCTTATTTTCTGCTATCCTACTGTCTTCTATGTATACATTTGTACTCAATTGCTCTTCTAATATTATATAGTATCAAGTTTCTATTTTTCTTGCTGCTATGGCCAAGCTTGGCTTGGTTCTGTTTGGTCTCACACTGAGATGCAATACTTCCCTGCAAGCCTAGTGAAGGCCCAATGTGGTAGTGTGATATTGGTGTTTGGTGCATGGTAATACTTTTATGAGGATGTCCATAGTCATGGTTTCTGTGGGACAGAACACAAGTTTGATTCAACCATCATGTACCTTATTTCATAAATATAGATTTCTTAGGTTGAATTTGACTGCTGATGAAATTGTGCATTAATTCCTATTGTGATTGCTGACTGGTAATTTCTGTATAGCATTGTGGCAGTTCATGGATGACATCTGAGCACTGTAAAAAGATTATGCAGCCATGTGACCTCTCTGCTCACCTTTGTCATTGTGGCATATTCTATCTCTGATGTTGACAGTGCAGTATCAGCCTCCTTTTTGGAGTGCCACATTACCACTGCACTACCAAGAAAGAAGACATCTCCCATTATCAATGTAAGATTATGATTCATTGCAAACTTGAGTCAGTGTATCCATAGATTTCATTCTTGTCTTTGTTCAATTCTCAGAAGTAGGTAAGTCCAAGATCCTTGGTCTCTTTCAGGTACCTCAGTATCTGTTTAGCAGCTGACCAATGTGACAGATCTGAATTCTTGTTGAATAAGCATAATTTCCTGATTGGATAGGTGATATCAGGTCTTGTTCTGATTGCTGCATACATTAGAGATTCTGTGAATAATGGATAATTTGTGTCTGATTTGATTGTTTGTCAATTCTTATCTCATGGAACTAGTTTTATGTTAGGGTTAAGTGGGATGGTTGCAGAGCCAGCATCTCTCATCCCATATCACTCAAGAATTGATTCAATATACTTAGTTTGTTTTATTGTCAGGAGTCCTCATTCACAGTCCTGCATAATTTCAAGTTCTACAAGTTTGTTTGGATCACCCAAGTTGGTAATGTCAATAAGTCTGTAAGTTTCTTTTTTAATCCCTTCATTTGACTTTTCCTATTTGTGAAGAGTAATAAGTAGTAATAATTTCAATAGAGTCTTTCATCTGGCATATGTATGCACATGAGTTGGAGCACAGTTTTCTAAACTCTATTTTTATTGTTTTCTCAAACATTTTGTTCCACTTGCATCCTGATTGCTTTAGCCCATAGAATTTTTTACGAGTCTACAGAGGCAAGTTGCATTGTTCTTAAAGCCTGTGAGTTGATTTATATATATTTCTTTTTTTTAATTCACTATTTAGGTAGGCACCCTCTACATCCATTTGTTGAATTTTCCAATTTTCCACTACAGCTAGCACTATTACTATACAGATAGTCTCAAGTTGTATCATAGGTGAGAACATTTGATTCTAATTAATCCTTGGTACTTGACTAAAGCCTTGTGTTACTAGATGAGCTTTATATGTTTGTAAATTGCCATCTTTGTCATATTTTTGTATGAATACCCATTTATTGGTAATTAGCTTTCTATCTTTGAGAGCATCAACTAACTTCCAGGTATCCATTTGTTCAAGCCTTTTTAGCTCAGTTTGGATTGCCTTTTCCTACTCAAGCCATTTTGATGAGTTTTTAGCTTCTTAGGATTCTTATTGTTGATACTGGTTTTGAAAAATGCAGTATATATTGCCATAGCTGGTGTTTCATCCGATTTCAAGTCATTTTTAGAGCTAAGATCATCATTGTCATTATATTCTATTAGGTGAGGTATATTGTCCTCTATCTTTTAATCATTTGTTTTAATTCAACCTTTCTTACTGCATCATTCATTTTGATTACTGCCAGTGGTCTGCTTCAGTTTAACCCATGTATTCTTGGCATCCTCTTCATCTCTTTTATTTTTATTGCTGATTTCTTTAGGCCACTTCAGTCTTACCTGTGTGGCATCAACCTTTAGTTTGGCACTTGTGATGTGCATTGGCTTGGAGTGTGATGACTTTGCCACAAGCCAATGGTCAGTTGGCAGTTTCATGGATTTAAAGTGGTGATTTTTACTTGCTGGCTGACAACATCATAATATTCAATTGCACTGTTGCCATGACACTGGTCCACATATATGAATGGATGTGATCAGTGTGTGAGTTTTGATAAACCTATATAAATACAAACAATCTGATCAAATTCTCAAATAGAGGAAATATCTGATCTCTGGCCAGTCCAGCACTGCCATGATGTCATATTTGGCAATGCTCAGATAAAGGCTCAATTGCAAATATGTATTGCATGATCAAGTACCTCAGGCCAAAGTTCAGAAGGCAAGTTTTGGGATATTAACATTGCATGCCCTAAGTCAATGACTGTTCTGTTTCAGTGCTCTGCTATACCATTTTTGTCTGGTGTGTATGATGTGATAATCTGGAGTTCAATTCCCTGGCTTGCACACCAATCAAGCAAGTTTTTATTTATGTGTTCATGCCTGTTATCCCTCAATTTATTTTGGATGCACATTTCTTTTGCTGTTCAATCAGAGTTAAATAATTTTGTAACTTTGTTACAGCTTCATCTTTCATTTTTAGCAAGGCTAGTGTAACATGGCTACCTTTGTCATCAATAAATGAAATGTAATATCAGAATCCATTAAATTTATGCAGGATTTCATACATCTGTATGCATGTATTCTTCTATGTTATATGAATGTTTATTTGTAATGGTTGGAACAGGCTCCTTCATCTTTTTGAACTGAATGCAAGTCTTACATTCAAAATTCTGTGATCTCTCAGCAACTGAAAATCCATTGGTAAGATTTTTCCTGTGTAATTTCCATAACCCACTGATAATGATATGTGCTAGTTTGTGGTGCCATTCTTTCTACACATATGCCATTTTTACCATATAGCAATAGCAGGTGTCTCTGAATCAAAATGTTCTATTTTGATATTTAAGCGGTAGAGATGATCTCTTAAATATTCAATGGCTATTTCTTTGCCTGATTTATTGAGTATAATAATTTTCACTCTAGCACATATTGAGTTACCACTGATTTTATCTATGTGGCTGAGTGATAATAGATATAATGTGCATCAGACATATGTAGGACATTTTGTAGAGTCATTCAAGTGGTGCAGTTGTTGATATAACTGATTAATGTGACAGTTTCTTGGCTACAAACCATGGTAGGCACTTTTTCTATACCTTTTACAGATTTTTTGGATAGATGCTTATATGTTGTAAAAGCATCACACTGTCTGCATATGTATGCTATTGCCCCTGAGTTGACTACCCATGAATAAACAGAAAGTTCAGCCTTATCAACTGATTCATTTGAATTATCTACTTTTACATTGGCAGTAAACACTTGCTCAATCTCTTCCATATGTGTTTATCAATGCAAGATTTGCCTGAGCTTATTCTTTTTGTTGAAATTCTCTTTTGACTTGATCCCTTGAGTTAATTCGTTCCTTTCCTTTATGTAAGGGGTCATGTCAACAATCTGCATCTTTATGGTCAAATTTGTTGCAAATACCACATTTCAGCTTTCCTTTATGGCAGCACTGAGATGGTGTGATTGGTGTGGCCATGTATGATGCAAGGGCCATGATATTTGAAGCAAGCTGTTAGCAATTCATTTTTGACAAGATATGCAAACTCATTCATGACCTCTTTTTCTTGGCAGTGACTGTGCTCATTGATCAGCACAGAGACAAGCTCAGCAATGGTTATACTTTGTGCCTGCTGATTGCTGTTTGTGCTACCTTGCTAATCTAAATATGAAGTTTTATATGCTTTTCAACTGTGTGAGAGTAAGGTAACCAAAATTGCCCTGAATTCAGTGTCATTGATCTTATAGTCTGTGAGTGCAAGCCATTTGCATAAGATTTTGTTCACAATGTTTGGGAATGGCAGTGTCTTCACTTGCTTCTGCAGTGTATAATACATGCTTGCAGAACAGGATTGACTGCTGTTCACATGGTTCATGTGTGGTATATAAGACACATCACATCTCTGCAGCCATGATGCATTTCACAACATGGATGACTTGTTTATCCTTTATTGTAGCTGTAATCAATTCCTGGGTGAGAGCACCCTTGTTTTTCCAATTGACCACAGCTATTGGGTATTGTGGACACATCAATGTTGTAAGAAGCCATTGCTCCTTAGGTCGGTATCTGGTTATTCTATATCTATTTGACTTTCCTTAGGTTGTCATTAAGTCATCAAGCATCCATGTCAATCTGTGTCAATTCCAGTCTGCCCTACTAGTATGTATCCAGTTCATTCTATCCACTTCTTTTCACTCTGGTCTGTCTACCAGATTGACTGCTGTATGTATAGTGTGCCAGACATTATGAACTGGATGCTCTGTGTTGTGATCCAGTTACCAGATTCATGCTGGATGCTCCTTTCTTCCTGTTTATTTAGAGTCTCAGGTGTGCCCAGACTATAAAAGTTGTGTTTTGCACACATCATGAAATGAATTCATCTTGAGTCTGAGTCTTAGGATCATCATTGTTCTCATCAAACCTATCATATCTGGATCTCTTTTCTCTTTCTCTTGATCTCTAAAGAATCAAGTTCTGTTGCCAGTTAGTCATGTCTGAGATATCCAGGAGCTCTTCTAGATCTTCTATCAAAGTGTCCTGTAAGTCCTGCAGCTATCTTTCCTTGATTCTCTACCTGAAATTACACTAGAATGAATACATCATTCCTTCATTTTCTTTCTTTGTGTTACTGACCTGCTAGTTTCCTATTCAGAGACATATAGCAGTCTAGGTTGGTCAATCTCTCTTCAATGTGCCCATGGTGATTTCAAAAGCATTCTTTCATTCAGAACTGTGCTCATCCTTATTTTCCAGGTGAGCCAGTTGTCATTTCAATTTTTTTTTCTGTTTTAAGGGGTGAGAAAGAAGCCCCTAAAGCATTAGAAGCTGTATCAGTAGTGGTGGCTTGCAGTACTGCAGTGGGAATACCTATGGTTGTAACTGCTGCATTGGTTAGCATGCCATGAAAAGATGGCACAGTATTGCCAGGTGGTGATAGAATAGGTGGTGGTGCAGTATCTGGTAGTGGCAGTCCTTGATTGGACATAATAGTGTAGAAAGGGGGGGTAGATGTGTAGTAGATAGTATGCATGCTAAATGGCTAGAGTGCAGGGCTCATAACCTGTTGGAGATTACATGAGATGGATGAATGATAGTAGGTTTCATTCTTATTTCCTCCTATTCTATCATTCTCTATATATACATTTGTACTCAATTGCTCTCTAATATTATACAGTACCAAGTTCCTATATTTCTCACCACTATGGCTGAGCTTGGCTTGATTCTATTTGATCTCATACTAAAATGCAACAGTTATAATTGACCCATATCTTTTTCCTTGTCATGTGCTCCCAGTTATATATGCATGGATGTTGGTTCCTGTTCAGATGCTATTTCTTTCCTATGCCAACTCAGATATCATTCTATCACACTTTACAATATTTCACTTGGTTAATTAGTGATTCCTCCCATACTGGGCCTAGATGCTTGTATGCTTATATATACTTTACCAGTCTCCCATGTATTTTTACAAGCCAGATCTCCTTTTCATGTACTACAAATACACTGGGTCTTGCTCACCCCTTAAACCTCCCTTAAATTCCTTGACTCTTTGAGATATCATTGTGCTTTTGAGGCAACACTGTTGGTGAACTCCCTTGAACCTCAGTGATATTAGATCACCAAGTAAAAAAAGGAGAATGCCTTCTTCACCCTGAACCTTTGATTATAAATCCAACTAAGGGTTATGTCTTGTTCTTTACCTGAGGCAAGATGTTACAATCGTCTAACCCATGATCTATAAACATCCTACATTGCTTCCATGCATTACAATTGCTTTAGAAAATCTACATGCAAAGCTAGGCTCTATGACATTGGAGATGGTACAAACTCTAAGCATGACCCCACAACCCATGAAAACCCTATCCATGCATAAGTTATGTTATTATATGCATCCTAGACTGTTCTAGACCATTCTATGCATTATCCATAACCCTTAACCTATATCATATCCTTAGACCTATTCATAAATGACCTTTCATTCTTTCACACCCTTGTGCATCAGGCATTACAAGGTTGTAGCATGCTTCCATATGATCTTAGATAATTAAATACATGCACAGACAGCATGGACATCTTAGATTAGTATACAATATGTACAAACTCTTATGTAGTATATAAAGGATCTGAATCCAAAGGACAGTCTTGTCTTCTTGGTGTTTTATCAGCATCTAAATGTCAATTCATCCTTTCTCTTGCCTAAAAAGCAACCTAGATCCTTTCGTGGTTCTGAGTTGTTTCAGGTTTAGCTTGAACCCTGTCAAAATTGATAGTAAGGGCAGTGATATGACTTATAACCACTTAAGGCTCTAGGCTGCTTTCACTAGTCAAGGGAGAAGGAAAATGAGTCAATACTGCATGTTACAGTCACTTCCACATCCCTTCTAACATTTTTGATCCTTCTGACACTTTCAACCACACTTAGAATATTTGACACACTAGAAGTGACACTTCCAAACTCGGAAGCTCGGAAAGCTCGGAAGCGCGGGAGCTCGGAAGTGTGAAAGGCTCGGAAGGCTCAGAACTGTGGGAACCAGAACCTTGGAAGCACTGGAAGCACAACAGTCCAACCAGAACTTTGTATTTCATCATGCAAACCCTTTCCACTCATACAGTATGTCATGCTATGCATTCCAGGCTCTCCTAGAATATTCCTATGCCTTCCATGCATCACCCATGACCCTACCATTATTTTATACTCTTACCCTACACATCCATTCTTCAACACCATGCCTCCTCTGCACCTAATCCTTATGGTTTCCTCATGGACATCTAGATTAGACTACAATAGGTACAAACCACCAGATGGCAGTCTTGTCCTCTTGGTGTTTTCCTCAGCATCTATGACATCAACTCATTTTCTCTTCCCTTCCCTTGGCTAGTGAAAGCAGCCTAGAGC
>JBBPTO010000788.1:8200-22393 GCA_038094155.1 Pulveroboletus cf. aberrans | reverse complement strand
ATTTCCTTCACCTCATTTTCCCCTCATTTTCCACACCCCATTTCCCTCTCATTTCCTCCACCTCATTTTTCTCTCATTTCCTTCACTTCATTTCTCCCTTATTCTTCTCACCTCATCCCTCCCTCATTTCTTTCTCACTCTACCCCACCCCATTTTCCCCTCATCCTTCCCATACCATTTCTTCCTCATTCCTTCCATCCCATTTTCTCCTCATTTCTCCCATTCCATTCCCTCCTCATCTCTCCCATCTCATTTCCCTCTCATTTCCTCTTCACTCTCCCTCATTACCTTATCTCTCTCTCCTTTTCCTTCTTCTGCATGTAGTCAAAGTGTATCAAAAAGTGTAGTCAAAGTCTCCCTAAATTACAGTCAAAGTACATCAAAAAGTGTCATTAATGTTCATCAAAAGTATGGTCAAAGTGTACCAAAAAGTGTAGTAAAAGTGTACCAAAAAAGCGTAGTAAAAATGTATCAAAAAGTGTAGTAAAAGTGTATCAAAAAGCGTAGTAAAAGTGTACCAAAAAGTGTACCAAAAAGTGTAGTAAAAGTACCAAAGAGCATAGTAAAATGTTTCAGAAGTTTAGTCAATGGACTTCACAAAATTTGCTACTATGCTGAGTTTCATTCATCGCTGAGATTGAAATTCTTTTCAAAACACATATAAACCAGCCACCTCTCAAACTTTTCTCACACCATATCTCTCCTCAACCACTATCATCTCATCTTATTCTTACTTTCTATTTCACTTTGTTTCAATGTCATTACATTTATGCTCTAATTCTCTGCTAATGATCAAATTTCGCGCTTTTTGGCTTATGTAATTATTATTTTGTTCTTTAAATAGATGTAATTTGAATATATTATCTTTATGTAAGGATCATGTGATTTAAGAGGTTTTTTGCTTATGTAGAACAATTATATAATTGTTTGCATTGAACTATTAAATTTGTTTAATATTTGTTTACTCATGTAATGCTAAAAGTCTGGAAGCTCTGGAAAATGATATATTTTAGACCTGATTAATGTTAGATTTCTCATATACTTTTCTGGAGTACTAGAAATCTGGAAGCTCTGAAAGCTGTCTGATCAGAGCTAGCCAGAGGGTGACCTTTCTGAAAACTCTGGGAGTCTGGCCAGCTCTGGCCAGACCATGGCTAGTTTGCTGATGTCTACAACACCCTTTTTCAACTTTATGAAGCCTTGAGCCATATCTCCAAGCCCACTTGTGCATCCTCTAGGACCTCCAGACACTCTGACATCTCCACTGACTGCTCTGACATTACATAGCATGCTGTCATATCTGTGACAACTCTGGTCCCTCCAGAAACAACTCCGCTCGTATCTCTGGTGAGAACTCACCAATTATGTACTCTCATAACCTTGGACCTATGTAGATATCTCACGTGACTTCATTGTTCTCTATTTAGTTAGTTCTCAACGTGAGATATCTACATACCTTTCTCTGTTCCTGTGCAGCACAGCTCTGGCAAACTGCACAACTGGTGCGCAGCTCCGGTTCTTAGTTTCCCAACCTCTGTTTCATTACTCATCCATTACGACTTCGTACAAATCCGATGCTCCTCCGTACTATATATTCTGTACCATCTCTGCTGTACATATCCAGTCATAATATCAAATTGAGTACTCAACGTTCTCTCTTTGATCAGCTTGACACTCAGCTCTCTGCCGAACTCCAATGGATATCCTATCCTCCTCTGAGTCTAGATGGCTCAACTCCGAACCTCTGAACCCTCCAACAAATACAGGACCACAACACCAAGACTTGGATAGTGGTGCACCACATAAGGTGAAGCCAAGGTCCTACCAATATCTCCAGAGTTCCAGAGATACACCAGAGTTCGTCCGCATGGCCCTAACATATGCTCAGCTTACAAAATTCTTCTTTGGATAATGCTGTGGAGGAGGAGAAAAGGACATATCCAGAGCTGTCCAAAGCACCTTGCTGTGAATCTCTGAAACCTCCAGGAACTCTGAAATCTCCACTGACCACTCCAAGAAAGCTTAGCCCATGAAGTCTTACTCTGGGCAATGCCCAGAAGAAGAAGAAGGAGAAATGCCTTGACCTGTGCCCAAAGCACTCCTCCATGGGCCTCTGATGTCTCTGATAACATCTCTGACACATGTCCTATGGGAAACTCCACACCTGTACTTGAATCCTGAGGACTCCACCAACCCTGCTGGCTACTCCAATGCAGCACTGCATGACTGGCTTATAGAGTCTCACTCTGGCCATTGCTCTGGAGGAGGAGGAGGAGAAACATCTGGAGCCATTCACAGCACTTCCCTGCAAGTCCATGAGGCCTTTCATCCATTATCTCCTGTAGGCATCTCCAAACCTGTATTCACATCCTCTAAGGACATCAATACCTCTACCAAGTGCTTTGACTCAACACAGCATGACTGGCTAGTAAAGTCCCACTCTGGAGAAGGAGGAGAAATATCTGGAGTGGTCCAGAGCACTTCTCCACAAGTCTGAGGTTGCTCATCCATCAGCTCCAGGTGACTCTGACATCACCTCAAACTCATTTGAAATGATGGATCTCCTCAAAATCATACATCTTTCAGCTCTGGTTTACTCCAACTCTGCACACAGCATCTCCAGCCACTCTGGCCACTCTGCTGATAGCTCCACAGCACAGCAGAACCAGCACACAGAATCACACTCTGGGCATTGCTTCAGAGAAGGAGAAAGAGGAAAAACATCCAAAGCTCCCCAGAGCATTCCTATGCAGGCCTCTGAGGCTACTCACTTATTATCTCTGAGTGATGCTTATATCACCTCACCAGAGACTCTTTGTCTCTTCCATTCACATATTTCCGACTCTGGTCTCCACTCCTTCAAGCCTCTGGTGCTCCATCTTCAAAGCACTTCAACTTCAACACCAAGTTCTCCAAGTACTTCAGACACTTCAAGTGCTCCAGCTCCACTGACTGCATCAACCATGCTGACTGCTCCAGCAAGCCATCCTGGTGGTGTGAACACCATGAAAGTGGAGGCCACAACACAAAGAACTGCTGCTGTGCATACAAAAGCTGGAAGCTGACTCTGAAACAGAGGAAGTGCACACACACACAGACCATAACTTCAGACCACAGCTCTGCAACTACAGAGAGGGTGAACATACTCATTGATGCCTGTCTCCCTTGCTTACACAAACCAACAAGCTTGAAGTACACCTTCACAGCTTCAGAGAGGGCTAATGTATTCACAGAGGCCTCTTTCCTTCATTCACACATTGCAACAACTCTGGAGCAGGCCAACATACACTCCAAAGTCTCTTCATGCAAACCTCACACTATTTGCACTTGTGTTATGTCCAGGACCATGTCTGACATTAAATGCAGTGCAACCATCAACTCCAGCACTGCCTCTCACATGGTATTACACTGCACCACTTTTTAGACCTATTCCATTCTACTCCTACCTTGCCTGATTCAACTTGAAGATGATTTCACAGCACATGCTATTGGAACTGGAGCTGTACAACACCACTCCATGGTCTGAGGCACCATACACACAATCTCACTCCAAAATGTCCTGCATGTCCCAGAGTTTGAATGCTCCATTATCTCCATCAAAGAGCTGGCTCATGCTGGCTTCCACACCATCTTCCCAACCAGTGCCATCACTTGCTACATCCATAATGGTCCTGACACTGTCATGTGTGGATGGCACTCCAGAGATCTCTACTACACCTCCATTATGCTACTCTGGACCCCTGAAGTTTCAGAGCACTGTCACATTATGAGATTGATTTTCAGACAGGTTTCTACTTCCACCTTCTCTTCTTTCACAGGTTCTCACAAGTCTCCAACTCCAGCTCTGCTCCCTCAGCACATGCAATTGAGGTTCAGTGGAAGAATCTCACATTCAACCACCCATGATCAGCAACATGTTTTGGACCAGATGAAAAAGATAGCTTCACACAGTGCATCCAGGAAGCAGTGGAAGCACCAGCCTCCAACATACTCCAGCACTCTGCCCATCTCCAGACCTATATCATCAACATCTCTTGACTCTATGCTACTCTTATCCTTGACTGCTAGCACTCAGCAAAGTACTCCAAACCAGCTGAAGACAAGTTCATCATGTCACACACTCAAGAAGCAGTGAAAGTACTGATATCTGATTTCCTCTAGCACTCTGCCAACATTATCTGGTCCTAGACTGATCTCCTCCTGCTCTGTGCCATCACTACCTCCTGACTCCATGCCACTGTCATTCTCTGGCTCTGCACCAATATCACTTCAATCAACACCTTCAGCATTAACACAGCTCTGATCTGTGTGAGTGGGAGTGTCAAAATGTAACACCTCTGATCTCTGATCTCCTTCAAGGTCATCTACTACAACTCTGAGGTTAATGCACACCAAGTCCCTCAACTCCACTCTGAAACATCTTGGAGTTGATTGCTCATCTTAGTAAGTTCCTATTTCTTCTCCCAGATCTAATATATTCTATTCTGAACATTATATTGAAGTTACATCAGAGTTTAATGCTTGCATCTCCATTTATTCCTATTTAGGTACTCAGCATTGTCCTTGCTTCGTCAGTTGTTCTGCAACACCACTGTGCAACAGCTGAGTCTTAGTATCTCTCATGCTTCTTCTCAGTGTTGATTTGAGGGTGGGGAGCCCCATTCTAGTTAGCATAGTTGGGGCTTTGTAGTATGTGATCCTTAATTAACCAAACTAAGCATGTTATTTTCATATGCCAAATTTTCAATCTCAGCACTTCTCCCCTCTATCCTCTCAATGACTGCTGGCATAAAACATTGGTAAACAATCACTGCCACATATCAGCAGCTGGTTGAGCAGGGGGATAAATGCATGAGAAAGGAAGGCCCAGCCTGGCAATGCTCAGATTGGTTACTGCCAGTGGCTGATACTGATTTTCATCTGTCCATGCTCAATCCACTGGCATGCAAATCACTCTGGACCACAGTTTGCTATTGAAAACCTTGAAGGTACTGGCATCATCTGATCTATCTCCCTCAACCTTTATCATTGACCTTCTTTGCCTTCCACCATCTGCTCATAATGATTTACTTGTCAACACTCAGTATCCATTGTCAATGTGAAAGTAGGAATGGCATGGCTTTTGACACAACAGTTGTGGTTTGATGCTGTCATCTCCAGTTCGAGTATGTGAAACAGCTAAGATTGAATTGAAGGCTTGCATATATGCCCAACAGAACCACAAGCCTTGCACTGCTGCTTGGCAAGCATATGAGTGTTGTTAACATTGTTTGTGTCAACTGTGGTGAGCACCATATTTGACCATTGTGGTGAAGTTCTCAAGTGGAAAGCAATAAGCTCAATGATGGTAGTACCATACTCCTCTGCCCCTCATTGCATCTCTCGAATTAGGTCTTTTTTGAATTTGATTATTCCAAAACAAGTGCAGTCAACAATGTTCTTCAATACATGGTGTGACATGACAATTGAGGCACCATGAGTTGAAAAATAAGCAGGGCCTTGCATATCTGGTTATGAAAAGTATAAAGAGCATCACAGAGCTTCATGTCAGTGTTGTTGGCAGTATATGGTTTGAGTCTGGAGCATGATGGCTGGGGCAGTGGTTTAGAGATGGACAAATGAGCAATATCCTTGAAAAAAGCCAGATTGCAAAGCTCACAGCATATGTGAGGGAGCAGTATTTGACAGCATGCATAGCCATCTGTTGTGTCACAATTACAATTGTTGTGATCTAGTAGAGAAAGATTCTAGCTGTGAGCACCAACATTTGGCAACATGAGAGAATTCCTAAGTGTCATAGCTCACCGTCCACCATCTTCACCTCAAAAAATAGAATAATTGGCTGTCTGTAGCAGTTGAAGTGTCAGGTTGTAGCATTTATAAAGTCATCTGCAGCTGGTTTGAGTTCATCACCAGTGCATTTCACCTTTTGTCCATTTTTCATCTCTCATGTCTGTCAAGCCATGACCCTGAGCAGGTCAAGCTGTTTGACAGTCAGTGGCATTAGTGTAACTTTCCTTTCATCAACCTGCAGGCTTCTATCCACCCTTTTCTCAGCATTTTCATCATCTTTATTCAACTAAATCCACTTGCAGAATGAACTGACTGATGAGATCCTGTCACTCCTATTATTACAACCCCTATCATATGCTCTGATGAATCTGAGACTGCTCTGTACTGCCATTCATCCTGATCCAAGTCAATCTGATAGTTTTCTGAAGGTAAGTTTTTGATCCATCTACACTTTATCTACAGTTTGTTTCAATCCAGTGTGCTGGACTCAGATTCACATGCACAGGATACACATCCAGGCTATCAGATACCAGATTCTTGTGCAGTGGTGTAGCAAGTATCATCAGTCCTCCAAAGTCCTCCAAAGTCCTCCACTGTTTCTTCAAGACTCAATAGTCACAGGTCATCTTTTTGAGTCAGAACTGTGACTTTCAGAGGATCAGACCTTTGTTCCTGTGCTCTGAATGAGTCATCCATGAGTTGGAGTTGTATTTTCTAATTAGGATGTTTCTTTATTTCGCATCTACATTTATTCCTTCATGTTTTTTTTTTCTAATTCACAGCCTTGAGAATGCCTAGACTTAAAAGTTTGTACCTAGAACTTAGTTCTACAGCAAAATACCACCATCTGGTATTCATCCTAAGTCTTCTAGTTTGATTTACCTCAACTCCCTTCAACTTCTGTCAACTCCAGTCAAGTTCTGCCAACTGCTAGTTGATTCCTTAGCCCTACCAAGTGGGGAGAAATCAGACTTTTATTTTCCAGCTCTTTCTGAACATCAGTGAGCCATTTATATTCACTCTTGCCCTTTTTCTTTCTCACTTTGCAATTTCCTGGGTCAAGAACTATACTCACATCCTTTTTATTAGCTTAAAAGTTCCACTTCAGAGTTTCTAGAAGTTTTATACTGGATCAGTCATTTTGCTACCAGTTTACCTTGTTTCTCATATATTTTTACTGTACATTGTTAGGTAGCTATCAAAGTACCTGGCCACCACCATCATGCAATCTATCTACCATCACTTCTAAGCCTGTAGTCCAGTTCTGCAACAATAGAAAACTTTCAAGTAAATTCCAAATAAACTGAAAGAAATTTTACTTACAATAACAAACATGGTTAATTTGAACATAGGCAATTGGAGATGGCCTGCATCAAGTTATGATCACAAACCCAGAAATGTTGATGAAGCCTAGTGGAGGCTTTGAAAACCTATGGAAGAATGCCATTTTCACCTCACATAGGCCCACTGCAATAGCAAATGGGGTGACTTTTGCTCAGAGTACAAGCTTGCTGGCTGGCTGCATTATCTCATACCACCACATATATCTTACTTTGTCACTTCAGCTACATTGCCCCTGTTGATGCTTGACAGTGTCACTGAGATCATGCACCTCAGGAAGAACACTTATATTATAAAAAGATCAAATGATAGATCAAATATTCACATCACTGTCTGAGAATTCCAGTTCTCAATGGCCTCATTCCATGATCTTGCATTTCTCATCTCCAACAATCTGCCAATGAGCTGGAGGTCACCCAAATTCCTGATTTTCTTCAATGACATTAGTAAATCTGTCACCACTGCCAAGTATTTACAATCTCACTTACCTGCCAGCCTTCAAGGCAAGGTGCACATTGCTTGGTTCAATGCTGAGATGACATAGGAGTTTCAGAAGGAGTACACAGAGCTATGGAGCAGTGGAGCAATGTTTTTGAACTGTGTTGCATGGACTCATTCAAAATGGTATGGTTGGTGGGTCTGTGTATGCAACATCACAAGTTGACCTTTATTGTTCCAGAGAATTGACTTACAAGATGTCAAGATGGTTATGCAGTGAAGGATGTCTTGTGACCTCTGCACATTGTGGCAGTGCTTTGGTCAAGAAGCATGCTGTAGGAAACTGGAGTTCCCTACAGTGATGTCCGGAGTTTTCCCACGGTCCGATAGCCCCTATCCTGCGCTCCTACCAATCCCAAGATCATTTCACTGCCATTCATCCCAACTCAAGTCAAGCCAGTTGAAGTCCAAATATTAGTTTTGAATCTAATGTCCAGATCCAAGTTCCTGCACACCAGACACATTGTTCCCACGCCTCAGAACCCGTTCCCACACTCCGGGTTTGATCAGGTTTTTGTCTTTTTCATGTTTCCTTTACTGTATTTTGTTTGGATATGCCTGGATTAAACTTTTATATTTAGAAATTAGTTCCTAGACAGTGTGCAACTAACCACCAGCTTTCCTAAGCCTCTAAGTCTGGTTTCCTAATCTTTTCCCTACATTTCCCTACATTTCCCCCTCAAGTCCTGCAACCAAAGTTGGTTTTCTAGCCCTATCTAGTGGGGGGGAAGCCAGACTCTAGTTTTACAGTGTCCTGTGGAAATTCAGTGAGCCTTTCCTATAGTCCTCTCCTTTTCCTTTTCCTCTCTTTGCAATTTCCTTGGGTCAAGATATACACTTGCACCCCTATTTCTTGCATAGGACTACACTCTGGAGTCCTTCTGCTGTTTTACAATGCAATCTGGAGAAAAGTGCTACAGTGATTGTATTTGTGAAATCAAAGTATTTTGACAAGTCCAGATGCAAGAAGGTGGAGAATTGAGAGAAACAGAATTCACAGAACATGGAATAAGTGCAGAAACACACTGCAGCATTGGTCTCCTGTAGAAAAATGTAGCTTCTTACAATGAGACAAGTACAGTATATATAGGCATAGGAGGGTTCAGGGTAGGTTTGGAGGGAGAGCAAGTGGAATTGCATAGAATATGATGAAATGAATATTCAGATAGGGACTGATGTCCATGCATATGTAAGAAGCATGTGACCAGAGAAAAAGGGGCTGATTGTAACACTTGACAGCCTGGCTTGAATTCTAACATTTCTCCTCAAGGTGTGCTCAATCTGAGAGAGGTGTGTTTTTGTTGGTTGTCTCAGTAGTGATTTAGTAATTATGTTAGTGACCATGTCTTTCATGTTATAATAAAGAATACAAATATCACTCCCATGCATAAATGTTTGAATCACTGATGAAATTGGGAATTCTGAATTAATTTAATCACAGATTTATTAACTCCATATAATAGTATAGGCTCACAGATTTATTAACTCCATATAATAGTATAGGCTCATTTTGTTTATATCCAAGTTCATTTAGTAAGTTTCTTAATCAAATGGTTTCTCAGGCTGTGTGAACCATTGCTGTATATTTAGCTTTTGTTGTCAATGTTGCAATCTGTGTCTGTTTCCTAGAATACAATGTAATTGTGCCCCCATTCATGATGAAGGCATAGTTGCTGGATGAATAATAACCAGGTTCATGAGCAAAATTAGCATCTGAATACCTCATTTGGATTGTCTTTCATTCTGTTTGTAATTATTTCCAATATCTTTCATGCCTTTTAGATACTATAGTATCATTTTAGTGGCACTCCAGCATTACATATCAGGGTTAGAGTTGAATGAACACAGAGTGTTTGCTGTGTGTGTTATGGCAGGTCATGTGGTGACAGCCACATACATGATTGATCCTATAATGGATGTATAATTACCTGTTGCATCTTGACTTCTGCCTTCACATGGTAGTTTATTATTTGGAAAGTTAACTAGCTTTCATGTACTGGTCTGCTGTAACTACTCTAGCTCAATCTATATTGCTTTCTTCCATTCAGGCCAATCATGTGATTTATTTCTGGTTCAGAGGAATTTAACTCAGAGTTGATAGTATTCTCCTCCTCTCTCTTATCTGTTAAGGAAGGTAATTCCTGCTCATGTTCATTGTGTACTATCCATTGTCTTTTATTTGGCTGATACTCACCCTTGTATACAGTTCTTTTAATATCAGGTCTGTTTTTAGAACACTGTTTGTCTCTACTTGGCTTCCCATCAAACAGTGTAGCAGTTTGAGAATTAGTGGGAACTGATAATTATGAAAGACTTTAATGATGTGTGTGTGCTTATTATAATAATAAATAGCATGAGGGCCTTCTTTATAGCCAATAAAAATATATTTGAAAGACTTAGGCTCAAGTTCATATTTTTGTGGATCTTCTTTGATGATTCATATAGGTAATTTAAACTCATGTATATCTAATATCAGGTTGTTTGCCTGTCCATTTTTGGCAAGGAGTCATGTCAGGTAATCTTTGTATATATGCTCAGTTTCAGATATAGACAGCATGGGCAAAAGGATGTGCCCATAGCATAGTAGGAAGATTTCATGCAAACATCATGGCATATCCTAGCTCAACAATTGTTTAATTATAGTGCTCTGCAACTTCATTTTGTTCTGGAGTATTTGGTGCAGTGGTTTGAAGTTTTACATCATAATCCAGACATTATGTAATAAGATCTAAATTAATATATTCATGCCCATTATCAGCATGAATAATATTTGGAGATTTGTTCTGCTGGTGTTAGAGTCTTGCAGATGAACTCCTGTACAACTCTGGAACTCAGAAGTTTGGTTGTGGGATCCTGGCTTCACCTTATGTGGTGTGCCCTTGTTGCAAGTCTCAGTGGGTGATCCTGTATTTGTCAGAGGATTGGAGAATCAGAGTTGAGTTGTATAGACTTAGAGAAAGTGAAAATATCTGTTGGAGTGTAACAGAGAGTTGAGCATCAAGCTAAGTGAAAGAGAGAGAATGTCAGGTACTCAATTTGATATTATAACTGGATATATGTAAAGCAGAGTTGATACAGTATTCATACTATGGATGGCATTAGATTTGTAATGCAGTTGTAGAGGATAAGTAATGGAATGGAGGCCAGAAATCTATGAACTGGAGCTGCACACTGGTTGTGCAGTTCACTGGAGCTGTGCTGCATAGGAACAGAGAAAGGTACAGAGCATGAGATCTAATCAAATAGAGAACAAGGAAGTAACATAAGGTATGTATGGAGGTCCAGAGAAACAGAGATGCATAATTGGTGAGTTAACACCAGAGGGATGAGTGAAGTTGATGCTTGGAGGTATGGAGTTGTCACATATATGACAGCTGGCACTTATATGCAGAAATTTATTGTTTAGCTTTCTGTGGGGCTTCCTCTTTGCTTTTAATATGAAGCAAATCACCTTATCTAGAAGAATCATCAATAAAGAAGATGTAATATTTATAACTCTCAGGTGTCAGTGTGTGGGTTGGGCCTCAGACATCTGTGTGAGTCCACCTGCCAGGATTATGTGTTTGTTTAGCTTTAATACAAGCTTCAGAGTCAAAATATATAGTGCTATCTGAAACATTGAATCTGTTAACAATGTCTGTCATGTAATGTTTTTAGGCCTGTGATACTTATGTGCCTGAGCTGGCCTGAGCTGGCAATGCCATTATACTCAGATATAGTCACTTTTGAAATTGATGAATAAATTAAATAATATAGATTATTTTGCATGTTTCTCATGCAATGAGACAATTCTATGTATTTCTCACTTGTTTTGTTTTTTCACCAAATATGGACTGACAATCCAATTTATCTATCCATGTTAGTGAAAATAAATTCTCATGTGTGTCAGGCAGATATAATGTATTGTGTAATTGTATCTGAACCATTAAGTCATTAATTTTACTGATAACTATAACAGAATCTCTTCTGCAAGCATTAAGAGACCTGCTGCCTAGTGTGAGGATAGATTTTAATAGTAGTGGAATATATTTTGAGAATGCATCTCATTGGATGCAAATATGTGATGTAGCACCTGAATCACTGGCTCATGTGTAAGCCAAGAAGTTGATTTCATTCTCATTATCTACAATATCATATACATTATAGGCTTTCTTCATGCCTTTGTGATTATCAGGGACATTTCCTTTTGGTAAATTTGTGCATATTTTTCATTTATTACTAATTCCAGGTATCTGGTTTGTGTTACGATCATCTAATCCATGATATATGAACACCCTACATCACTCCCATGCATTACTATCACTTTAGAAACTCTACATGTGATGCTAGACTCCATGACATTGAAGATAGTATATATGAATACAAACTCTAAGCATGACCCCAAAACCCATGCAAACACTACACATGCATGAGGTATGACATAATATACATCCCAGACTATTCTAGACCACTCTATGCATTAGCCACAACCATTACCCTACACTTATACCCTTAAACCTATTCATATATGATCTTCCATTCTTTCTTCCACAGCCTTGCACATCAGGCATGTGCAGTTCAGCAAGGATGCTTCTCAATATCCATAGTCAACAGACCATAATGGGTGAGCAAGCAGAGATCAGCACTAGCATGTTTCAGGAACCCAATGGAGGTTATTCAGATTGCATCAGAGGTGGTTCACCTGAGTGAGAAGAGCAGAAGGGGTTTGGTGAAGAGTGGAGAACAAGGGTAATGCCAAAGAGTTGCAAAGAATATAGAGAGTGATGCAGGGACATCAGAGATGATGGTCATTGAAGGACACATCAGAGACATCAGAAATAATGCTGTCAAGGCATCAGAGATTCAGAAAAAGGATAATATCATCAGGGAAGGCAGAGATAGATGAAAAAAGTTCAAAAGTTGTGAGAAGTCAAAGGGTGTTCAAATCAGAGGCAAGATAGACAGGGGTGATGACATCAGAGGTGGAGTAATGGATGGATGCATTTGAGAGAGGTAAAAGAGAGGTGGGAAAGGAGCAATGCAAATACTCCTAAGGTTACAGAGGTCCATATAGTTGAGGTCCTAAGGATAATATCTAATAATCCAGAATGAGATTCAGAGATGCATTGGAGCATGAGTAGAGGCTACATATGATGCAATCATAAAGATAGACTTGGAGACATGGTCTCAATGCAGGAGGTGGAATGAAGAGACAGGGATTGCATCCAAAGGTGATCAGAGCTATTAGAGTAGGCATTGGAGATAACACCATCAGAGGAAACATGAGTGAGGACATTGAGAAGTGGGTGAAGGTTGTCATTGTAACATCTGAGAAAGACATCTTTAGCATGAATAATATACCAGAGCTTGTAAGGACAGTAAGGCAAGAGGTAGTTTGAATATACTGTTATAATTCATACTCCTCTGGGACTCCATTTGATGGAAGTCCAAGAGGTAACAATCAACTCCAGGGTGAAAAAATGCTAGATGGATCAGAGGTCCAATGGAGATGGGGCAAAGCAACCTGTGGAGGTGATGAAGGCATGGCAGGATGAAGATAAGGGATTGTGGGGGTGAGAACTTGGCACAGAACATATGTGTCATACCCTTGCTTAGTGTCAGAGTCCTCATTTTGGAGATAGAAGAAACATGATGAAGAGGATATAAGGAAGGAGGGGACTTCATTGGGATTGAATGGAGTTAAAGGAGTAGAACTCAATGTAACAATATTTGAACTGAAGAATACAGGAGGAGATTATAGTACTTATACTAGAAGGTCTGATTGAGGTCTGAAACAGAGAATGCAGGTGACCATATGTAAAGGTACAAAGCTGGTCAAATATCATAGAATGTCAAGGGGCAATGTACATAGGATGAGAAAACATGGAATGTAATGTAGCAGTAACATAGGATGGTTCATAGGGCTAGAGAATGGAGTAAGTATAAAAGGGAATAAGATCCAGGCCAACCATAATAGGTCTGACAGGAAAGGGGGTTCTGATATCAGAGATCTGATGAGAGGTAGGATGAAGTCCTTTGAAGGAGATCATAGATGATGATGATGGAGTTGGAGGTTGCATTGAGAGTATTGGAGGAAGTTCAGAAGATTGGGGTTGAAATGGAATATAACACCAGTAATACCAAGGGTGCCACTGCTTGAACAAACTGTGATCTATCCAAGAGCTAATAACCAATATTATTCACAATGAGTATATCTCAGACTGTAAAACAGCAGCTGAGATGTGAAAAAGTCTTTGAGCTGTTCATGAACCACATGAATTACAGTTGGTCATATCAATCAAGAAAATGCTTTATAGTACACAGGTCATCAAAGGGGCCAATAGTATATCAAGGAAATGACACAGCTATGTGATCAGCTGAGTCTAGCTGGTTACCAGGTTAAAGAAAATGAATTCAAGATAGTCTTAGTATCTTTGCTACCTCAGTTCTAAATGGAGTTCAGCTTATCAGTCCTAGGCTTTCAAGGGGGCACAGAAGCTACAAAGAATGCCAAAAGACTGTCTGTACAACAATTTGTCTCCATTCATTCAGTGAAGTATAAAAGACAAAGGACCAAAAATA
>JBBPTO010000787.1:0-22400 GCA_038094155.1 Pulveroboletus cf. aberrans | reverse complement strand
AGGCTATTGTCATATCCCGTGCAACCGAGTCAATTCTGACCTCCGGAGCAACTCCACTACTACCTCCGGTGACATCTCACCAACTCCGTTTCTCCATTCCTCTGGACTTACCTGAGATACCCTTACATATCTCTCTTGTTCTGTATTTAGTTTAGCTTTGCTCTCTGACCTCTCTGACACTGTAGCACAGCTCTGGCCTGTTCCTGGCCTGGAGCACAGCTCTGGCATATGATCCCTCTGACCTCCGACTTACCTATTTACATAGCCTCCAATTTTCTCTCCGTATATATACTCTGACTCTGTATGTAGATAGCTCAGCCTGAATATCACCTTAGACCACTCCTCCTATCTTCTCTGGTTCCCTCCAATGCATCTCCGACCAAGAAGGCCATGATAGTGCTAGGGTGTGACACACAAGTCCTGCACCAAGCCTTCACCCCTCTGGACACGATCCTCCAGACCTCTGGCCATCTCTGGCCATTCGATTCCCTTGACCTCCAATCTCGGAGTTTGAGTGGAGGAGATCTGGTCTTAACAGCTATGCTGTTCTAGGGAATCTCTTGCCACCCAGAGATGTTAGATCTTTGAGAAGTCTTCTCTTCAACATTTGATCATTGAAATCAAGCAAGCAGAAAGCCTTGTTCTTCTAGAACCCTTGTACTTTGTCCTTGTAGAGCAGCTTGCCCTGCTTTCCTTCATCCTTAGTATTCTAGACCCTCTTTAGGGGCTATGCCTATTCTCTTCCCAAGGTAGTCATAACAAAAGGTCTAGCTTCTCCATCAGCTACCACTCAATAAGCCACCATTACTTCCAGGCCCCCCATTGACACCCATTGACACTTCCACCCTAATGACCCCTTTGACTCCAAGTCACTTCCTTATGACCAGATCCCCTCTGATGAGGATGACTTCCTACCCACTGACGAGGATACCAAAGTCACTCTCAGCCTAGCTCATCATCTCTTCCACTCTGTATCCATCCCTTGAATGCTGACCTCCCCATTGCCAACATTCCAGTTGCAGTCTGGGAGAATTTTCTTTTCTAGCAAACCCTTAGATCCACCTGAATCCCAGGAAGTCATTCAAGCCTACAAAGCAATGTCTTCCTCTACATGGAGCTCAAGCTCAACCCCCCTGCACCCTTTGATGGCAATACTGCCAACTCCAAAGACTGGGTGGATATCATCTCAACCTATCTCCTAGTTAATGCCGATGTTTTTCACACTGATGACAAGAAGGTCACCTCTGCCCTCACATTTATGACCCTTGGGTCAGCTCAAGTCTGGGCCAAGACCTTTCAAAAAAAGGCAGTCACCGAGGAGACTTTTGAAAAGTGGACTGACTTTATTGAGAAGTTCAGGAAATTTTTCGTTTGGAAAGATGAAGCAGCTGATGCCTTAGCCTGGTTGTCTTCTGCCTGCATGACCAAGGACAAAAAAGGATGGTGAACCCCTTCCATCATAGATTTTAACACTGAGTTTCAAGCCCATGCTGTAAGACTCTCAGCCACCAATGCCATCCTTGTCACTTTCTACCAGTTGGCCATTGCATCCCCTTCTAGTTTCCAGATTCTCTGCATGGAGAATGTCCCAGATAAGATTGAAGGATGGTATAAATGCACCATCTTTTTCCAGAAGCAATGGGAGAGAATCAACCTAGTCACCAACACATGAAAGGGTAAGACCACCCCTTCATAAGGCCTACACTGCTCTCTCACACTCGAGATCTTTTAAAAACCCCAATGCAATGGACATTGATATGATATTCATTTCTCACCTCCAGAAGCTCACTCTGAAAGAACAGAAATGCTGCCATAAAAGGAACCTTTGTTTCAAATGCTGAAAACCTAGACATTTGGCATTTACAGTAACTGCAATGCCATCTTCAAGAATGCTCCTAGACCTTCCATCAAGAAGATAGTGAAGAAGGATCTCAAAGATCTTCTCATGTTAAAAGAATGTGAGGAAGATAATAAAGAAGTGGTTGAAAGGATGACCCAATTCTGGTCCAAGGATTTTTAGAATGGAGGACAGCCTCAACATCTGCCACCTCCTACCCTGTATGTGCACCTGTAACCATATCTCATATGATGAAATCTATGCAGATCCCTGTCAAGCTCATTGTACCATCACACACACTCAAAACTGTTGAATCTCACACCCTGATTGATAGTGGTGCAGACATTAACTGCATTGACTGGAGATTCATTAGAAAGAACAAACTGCCCACAACACAACTTGAGAAACCATTTCAAGTCTGCAACCTTGACATGTCATCCAATAAAAAAGGCAAAGTGTCATTCTCCACAACATTCTTTGTCAACATCAAAGGGATCACTAAAAAGATCCTTTTCTACATCATGGATTGTGGATGACAGAACATTATCCTAGGATTATCTTGGCTGAAGGTGGTCAACCTCTCATCGACTGGTCTAAACAGACCTGCACCATCTCCGAATCCCTTGATGAGTTGAAAGACTTGTACCAAGTTCACATTGCTGACCTTGAATGGCATGACAAGTTTTACCCTGCTTTTTCCCCCTGAGAAACCATGGTTCATCAAGTCTATGACAAAAGGCTCTTTGATTATCTCCAGAAAGATGAAGAATCTGAACTCATCAACATTGTGAAGAGGTACACAGACCTCCACTGAGTTGCCCATTTCAGGACTTGCTTCATCCTCTGTGACAGTCTCAGACACCAGAAATACATCAACAATGTCACTACTGCCACTGAACTTGCAGCTGTGGGTGACAAAGTCAAACCCAATACTTATCCTACCTTCTGAGTATGTTGAGTTTTCAGATGTCTTTATGAAGGAAGCATCTGACCATGTCCTCCCATCACACCCTTATGATCACGAGATCCACCTCGATGATTTCTTCATTTCCAAAGTTGGGAATATTTATCCATTGTTCCTGGATGAAAGAAAAGCCACCAAGAACTTTATCCAGGAGAATCTAGACTGCAGAAATATCTGCCCCTTGAACTCCTTTCAAGCAGTGCTCTTCTTTTTCATCAAAAAGAAGGATGGCAAACTCTGCCCATGCCAAGACTACCACAATCTGAATGAACACACTGTTCAGGATGTGTACCCCTACCCCTAGTTTCTGATCTCATTGACAAGTTGAAAAATGTGAAGGTCTTCATCAAGTTCAATGTCCATTGGGGGTACAACAGCATTAGAATCAAGGATGGTGACCAGTGGAAGGCTGCCTTCATCACACACAAAGGCCTGTTTGAACTCATCATGTTCTTTGGGTTCACAAACTCCTCTGCTACATTTCAACAATCCATGAATGATTCATTCAGGGATATGATCACTGAAGGATGGCTTGTCATCTACATGAACAACCTCCTTATCTTCTTCTCAGATCCAGAGCTCCATGAGGATTGAACCAATCATGTCCTGCAAAGGATGCAAGAACTTGACCTGCACTTAAAGCTCAAAAAGTGCACCTTCACTGCCTCTGAAGTATAATACCTTGGAATGATTGTCAAATCTGGACAGATTGCCATAGATCTAGTCAAGCTTGATGGGATCACTGCTTGGCCAACACCAACAAAAGTCAAGGACATCCGCTCCTTCCTTGAATTCACCAACTTCTACTAGTGATTCATTCACAACTACTCCTCAGTTGCCCATCCCTTGATAGATCTTACAAAGAAGAATCTAACATGAGACTGGACCTCCACCTGCCAGAAGTCCTCCAATGAGTTGAAGGCACTCTTCCTGTTGAAGCCAGTCCTTCACCTCCCTGACATGTCTTGACCCTTTGCCATCATGACTGATGTGCCAAAGTTCATTACTGGAGTGATTCTTCTCCAGACTGATGCCAATGGAGACTGGCATCCCTGTTTCTACCTCTTGCAATCATTCTCCCCTGCTGAGAGAAACTATGACATCTACAATCATAAACTCCTTGAGGTCATCTGAGCCCTAAAGGCCTGGAGACAGACACTACCTCTCCAGCTCTCCCTTCCTCATCCAAGTGTTTATGGACCATAAAAACCTGACATACTTCTGTCAACCTCAGAACTTGAACTGCAACAAGCATGATGGTTTCTTGACCTCACTGACTTTGACCTGAAAATGGTCCACATCCCAGGTTTTCAACTTGCAGCTCCTGACATACTCTCTTGTCATTCAGATCTCATTGTAGATGAAGAAGACAATGCAGGGACAACCCTACTCCCTGAATCCCTCTTTGTCAACCTCATCAACTTCTTTCTCACAGGCAAACTCACCTCTTCATTGTCCTCAGACCCCCTAGTCCTCCAAGCTCTTCAAGCATTACAAGGAGAGGTACCCCTGGCATTCCACTCCTGTCTCTCTGATTGGTCATATACTGATGGAGTCCTTTTGTACAAGGGATGTATCTATGTTCCATTCACAGATAACCTCCATCATAAGATACTCACTTGTTGCCACAATTATTAGACCACTGGACACTCTGGCTATTTGAAAACCTGACAGCTTTTCTCTGCCAAATTTTGGTGGCCAGAAATGGCCCAATTTATCTGGAAATATATAGAAGGCTATGCCATTTTCAACAGAATAAGGTGAACACCCACCCCACCATTCTCCTGCTGACACTGATTAAATCCTCGTGTATACACCCATTCCAGCAGATCTCATGCAATCTTATCACAGATCTTCCCTCATCCTCTGGCTTTGATTCTCTATTGGTTGTGGTTGACCATGGGCTTACTAAGGGGGTAATTCTTTGCCTCACTAAGAAAACCATCACTGCTGAGGGCATTGCAATCCTCTTTTTCCACAAAGTCTTCTTCCACTTTGGTCTTTACAACAAGATCATCTTTTATTGAGGCCTGCAATTTGCCTTTTCCTTTGCAAAAGAGCTAAGTCATCACTTGAACTACAAATTTTCCCTGTCTACCACTTATCATTCCCAGTCAGATGGTAAGATTGAACATGTCAACCAGGAAGTTGAAACATATCTTCATATCTTCTGTGGCACAAACCCTGGTTTCTGGTCAGATCAGATTACTCATGCTGAATTTGTGCATAATTACCACCCCTACTCTGTCACTGGCAAGTTGCTGTTCTACTCCATGATGGGCTATGAATTCCACACTCTACCTACTGTCCTTCCTGATTCCAGTCTCCTAGCCATTGACCTCTGTCTGAAATTCCTGTCTGCTATGAGGGACGAAGCCCTTGCAGCCCACAAACTTGCAAGCCAAGTCATGGCATTGTGAAACAAACACTCTTTTACCCCATTCTCCAAAGGAGACAAAGTTTGGCTTGAAGTCAAAAACCTCTGTCATTTCATTGCAAACCTGAAATTTGCACCCAAATGGGAAGGACCCTTCATGATTACAAAGGTACTGTCTCTGATCATGTATCAGCTTCATCTTTCACTGGCATGGAAGATACACCCCATATTCCATGCTTTGCTTCTTTTCCCATATAGAGAAAACATTGTTCACAGCAAGAACTTCCCAAGACCTGCACCAGAACTTGTAGAGAGTAAAGAAGAGTATGAAATAGAGAAATTTTTAAAACACCACAGTGCACTGTCTTCATGCACATTCCTGATCCATTGAAAGGGATATTCAGCCAAAGAAGACTTCTGGATTTCTGAATGGAACTTGAAACATTTCCAGTCCACTTTAGATAGATATAAAAAACTCCATCCCTCTGCCTTTCCTTCTCATGCTTCCTCAGAAACACCATCACCCAGAAACAAAAACTGTCTTAGAAAATAAAGTCATGTCCTTATCTCCTATCACCATCTCTTCAACCCTTGTAGATACTATCTCATCTTCTTCCTCCATTTCTCCTAGTACTATAGAATCCCCTCCTTCACCATGGCCACCCTCAGATGGACCACTACTTCCTTCCCTGATGGCAAGCCTGTTCAAGTCATCTCTGGCACAGATGTGCCTGCTTGGCACCATTTCCAGGTTGGGGACACCATCATTACTCCAGTCCCCACCTTTGTCATGCTGGCTGTTGCAGCCATCCCTTCTCACCCAGTGACCTTGGTCACTATCCCATCCTTTGCCCATACTCTCCACCAGGAACTCTCCAGTGACAACTATCTCAGACCGATGACTGAGAGATTAGTTGACTTCCACCTGTCTACCACAATTCCGTTCCACCTTGATATCATCTCCCTACTGTATATGCAGCTTCCTTCAGAATCAATGACTTTCCCTCATGGCTGAAGATCTCCTTACCCTGGGTATTACAGACTGGGCTGCTTCCCACATCAGTTGATATCTCGGAGATGTCCAGGAAGAACTGAAAGAACTTCTTTTGATGACGATGCATCAACTGAAGATGGAAGAATTCTTAGCTGATGTTGATCATTACCTCTGAGATCTGACAGAGTTCAGGCAACCCTGCACTCCTTTCATGTCCTTCAAACCGTTGACCTGCACAGAGCTTGCCACTGTCAAATATGCTGAAGCCTATTGAACTGGAAATGAAGGTGCCATCCCTCTTCTCTTATTTCACCCTCATTACCATGAGACCTGCAATTTCTGCCACCACATGGAACATCAACAGATTTTCTGCCTAGTGTAGGAGCCTGAAGCTTCCTACAGTGACATTTCCACTTTCTCTGAGTATTTGTACATCATCTGAGCTCCTCTGAAGTCTTCCACCACTCCTCTGAGACTCAATAGTCAAAGGCTGTCTTCTCAAGTCAGAACTATGACCTCAGGAGGACTGGATCTTAGTTTCCACACTCTGAACAAGTCATCTGTGAGTTGGAGTTGTGTTTCCTTATTGGAATATTCCTTTATTTGATATCTACATTCATTTCTTTATGTTTCCTTTCTGATTTACAATCTTGGGAATGCCCAGGCTTAAAAGTTTGTACATAGAACTTAGTTTGAGAAGTGAATTACCACCATCTACCATCAGTTCTAAGTCTCCAAGCCTAGTTTCCTTCATTTTCCTTCAAGTTCTGTCAAGTCCTGCAACTCCTGTCAAGTTCTAACAACTTCATAGTTGATTCCTTAGCTCTACTAAATGGGGAGGAGTCAGACTCATATTTTCCAGCTCTCTCAGGACATCAGTGAGCCATTCCTATTTGCCCTCACCCTTTTTATTTCTCTCTTTGCAATCCTCTGGGTCAAGAACTACACTTGCACCCTTTTCATTAGCTTAGAAGTTCCACTGCCAACTGACCCCTCCCTTGTCAAGCTTGCCACTGTCATTACACAGCTCAAGAAGCTCACTATCTAGACAATGAGACACCAGCCACATCCCCAGCACCCACACCAGATGTGGCACCTTTGGCCAACCCATTCCAGTCCCTCCACCTAGACAATCTACTTCCCTCTGTCATCTCCTGTCTGATGGCAATGAAGAATATATCACAGAAGGCATCGCAAACATGACCAGCTCCCCAGGAGGTGGGCACTGTATTGATATTTAAGTTTTTTTGTCAATGCCTTGGACATACTAAGGGGGTAATGTTATGATCAGTCCCTTTTTCTCTTACTGCTTATGTATGCATGGATGTTAGTCCCAATCTGAATGCTCCTTTCTCCTTGTTGCTGACTATGATACCATGACTTCTCATCCACTTCCATCACATTCTATGCAATTTCACATGCTTAGTCACTCCATCCTTACCTACCCTGAACTGTCTACATTTCTATATAAACCTCATCATCCTGTGCTTGTATTTCCCAAGCTAGACCTCCCCTTCATGTACCTCAATACACTGGGTTTTCTGCTCCACTCCTCGTCCCAGCTCTTAGTTCCTTATCAGGAACCTCCTTGCTCTTTGAGACTTTGTAGCACTCTTGAGGCTATTCTATTCTAGAGAATCTCTTGCCACCCAGAGACATTAGATCTTTGGAAAGTCTTCTCTTCAACATTTAATCATTGAGATTGAGCAAGCAGAAAGCCTTGTTCTTCTAGAACCCTTGTACTTTGTCCTCATAGAGTGGCTTGCCCTGCTCTCCTTCATCCTTAGTATCCTAGACCATCTTTAGGGGCTACATCTATTCTCTACCCAAAGTATTGTAACACTTTCCCATACTCTCACAGAAAGTTCTTGCCCCCCATTTTGAAGGTCAACTAACACACTATACTGCAGTCCCATCTGATAATATCCTCTACATCACAAAGTCCTCCTCTAAAGCCAACACCATATGTTTCTGGAAAATCCCTTCAGGCCTTAAAGCATCAAATACCTTAAGAACAACCAAGAAAGATGAATAGCCCCTCTGAAACTAATACTTACTCATTAATAAAAAATGATGTGTTGAATAGAACTGTAGCTCTGTAATGCTGGCCACTTTCTTCACAGCAACCCCAGAGGAAACCCAGATCTCAGTATCATAAGCCCCTTTTATATTCTCTCATCTATTAATCCTATCATATTCAACTGCTTCACAGTGATTCGAGTAAGTGTTTATCTGCAGCCACATCTATGAGTCTTCCACTTCCTCTGCATATGTACCTATATGTGGGCCTACTTCTACTGGCCTTAACATTTGTTATGTCTTACACAGGGCACCATGCCCCTCACAAGACAAAATAGATTTAAAAAAAAATACTGTGTTGATTATCTTTAAACCTGTTCCTTCTTCACTTACTTCTACTACAGTTGCATTAAATGTTACACCACACACATAGCCTGCCCATCATGATCCATATTTGAGTTACTCCAGCATGCTCAATTCAACTCAGACTCCCAGAATCTTCCCTTCAATCTCAAGCATGCATGTATATTGAAGACAATCAAAGACATCTAGCTTCATTATTGAATTTCACAATGCAACAGCACATAGTTATGCCCTGGAAACTATCTAACTACAACATCATTTGGATCCTCTGTGTGATTCAATGAGCCAATTTTGATTTTCTTCAATGTCAAGGTTTTCCTGTCCAAAATTTTGATGCAACATGAAAAACAATTTTGAGAAAAATATGAAAAAAAAAATATGCAAATGAGTTGTTTGACTGGATTGTACATGATCCACAAAGAAAAATGGCATCAGAGCGAGCTGGGGTTGTCAGAAAATTTTATGAAAACAGGAATTGATGGTTTGCTGCTATAAGGAGCTATTGCTCCTTAGGTCCATATCCAGTCATTCTACATTCATTTTACTTTCCATTAGGTCATTGTGAAGTCATCAAGCATCCATGTCTATTTGTGTTCAATCTGTATCTGGTCTGCCCTACTCATACATACCCAGTTCTTGGTGTCCATTTCTTTTCAATCTGGTCTGTCTACCAGATTGATTTCTACTGTAGGTATAGTATATCAGATGCTATGTACTGGATGCTCTGTATTGTGATCTGGTTACTGGACTCACATCAGACACTCTTTTCTTTATGTTTATTTAGAGTCTCAGGTGTGCCCAGACTATAAAAGTTGTGTTTCACACACATCACCAATGGACAATTCACTTCAAGTCTGAGGCTATCCTCATCATTGTCCTCATCAATCCAGTTGTATCTGAATCTCTTTTCTTTCTTTCTTGATCTTAGAAGAATCAAGTCCTGCTGCCAGTCAGCCATGTCTGAGGTATTCAGGAGCTCTTCTAGATTATCTATCAAGGTGTCCTGTAAGCCCTGCAGTTGCCTTCTCTTGTTTCTCTACCTGCAATTTCCCTGGGATGAACATATTGTTCCTTCATTTTCTTTCTTTGTGTCACTGACCTGCTAGTTTCCTATTCAGAGACCTATAGCAGTTTAGGCCAGTCAACCTTTCTCCACTGCTTACCTATTATCCATTGATAACTGTCATGCCAGGTGGTCATCCTGAGAAGAAATTCAAGAACATTTCTGGATTGCATAACCAGTACCAGCCAAATCCATCAATTACAGAAACTACCATAGTCAATTTGGATGACACAAGACAATCTGTCCTACAAGCCACCCAGGAATCAGATCAGAAATCAGATGTTGAAAATTCCATAGTGGTGTCAGATGGACTGAAGGTCAACTTTGAAATGAAGTATAAAGCAGAGACACCTGAGGCAACTTGGAGGAGTCAGACGTGGATGAAGAAATTGAGCTTGAGATATTTAATGACATTGAGTTTGGCTGAAAGATTGCAGAGATGGTTAAGCAAGAAGACAAGAAAGATCTTAACTGGATTTCAAGAATATTGTGACAGGAACACAAATGTTCATCATGGTCATTTCAATCACACTAATCTGATTATTGTAAACTCATGCTGTTTTAGTGAGACCTTCCACATACATCAAAGGACCAGATATAATAAACAAGTCAAAGCGCATGCAGCAGTGCTATTGCAAAGCATGGAAGAATCAGTAATTGCTTGACAACTTTGACTTTAAACACCTCACAGGACCCATGGTAGTAGTGGCAGCATGTGAGAATCTTGTCATGGTCAATGAACATTGAGTTGACTCCAAGCTCATTGTTGGCAATCATTCAAGTCCAATTTCACATGAATCCATTCCACCTCTGAGTCAGGCTCTCCTGGGCCAGCAGTTTGAGATCATTCATTTCCTGGCAACATTCACCAGTTATGCCATGACATTTGAGCCTATCACATCTCAGTCAACTTCTGAGTCACAGCTTGCCAATGGAACATTGACTCATCACACAATTCTGTCACATGGTTGGACTTGGAGTACATCAGTATTGTCAGATCCATCAAGTATTGATGAACCCAAGTGGGAGAATGCTGCCAGCAATGAATGTGTAGAGAGTAAAGCTGCCAACTTGGAGTCAGAACAGGAAATTGAGAACTGAAAAAATGAATTGGATGCAGGCATTGTGATGGGTAGGGTAACTGAAATTCATGACTGGCAGACACTTCGAGATCAGATCCAGCTTGATCTGAAGAAGAAACAGAAGAAAATGTTGCTATCAAAGATAAACCAACCTATGATCATATCAAATTTTATCACCCTTCAGCTTAAAGGAGTCAGCTGTACTGAGGCCAGCTTGAAGATTTCATGGCAGTGACATTGTGGCATTGGCAATGGGATGTGGTTTGCTTACTGAGTTCATGTGCTTGCTCATCATTGTCAAACCTTTGAGCAGCTTCCCACAGAGAAATGTGAAGGTATCCAACTGGGCCAGTCTTTTTTACATAATTAGTCTGTTCAAAATCATGCTTGTTAATGGTTGTCAAGCATTGACAAAAGCCAGGTGATACCATGTCAATTGCAGAGTGCACTCACACACAAAATATTTCCAAAGCTTGGAGTCAAATGCTAAAGATTCAACAGTGAGCATGCATGATCAGGCTTGGTTGAAGGCAGATACTCATTTGAAAAGGAGTGTATATGGATGGACATTCACACAATGATGTTGTAAATTATTATGAAGTCTTCTTGCTCAAGATGACAGAATATGAGCATTGAATGGTCCACTTCAATGAACTCAATCTTGAACATAAGGGACCTGATTTGAAACCTAGAGAAAAATCAATTAAAAGCTTATTTTCATGATGAGTCTTTGTTTCATGTAAATGACAATCCAAGTTGTGCTTGGTTTATTTCATTACTCCCATTTAAATGGTCTTGAAAATATTATTTATTCCTTTGTGAAAGATTGTGACCTGATGAAAAATCTCTCCAGAAAAAGAGTCATGGTTGACTGATTCATGTCTCTGATTTTATCAATAAGGAAATTGGCTGCCTCATGATGCAATTTAAAGATGGAACAATCATGTGAAAAGAGTCATTTATTCTGGTGCAAATGGTAGACAAATGAAAACCTGCTTGAACAGGTGAAAGGAGCTATTGAGATCCGTAATGAGATAAGCCCTGGTTATCAAGGTCTTGTTATCTTCAACAGCTCATCAGCCCATGCTTCTCTCCCTTCTGATGCACTCAAGGCATTCAATGTGAACAATGCAGATGATGGCAAGCAGCAAAGATGATATAATACCATTATTTCACAGTCCAATTCTGACAGATCCAAATGTAGCTATGTTCAGAAGATGATGAAAGCTTTTGGGACTCCAAAAGGATTGAAATTTGTTTTGGAGGAATGTGAATTTGACACAGCAGGACTCAAAAGCAGAGTGCTCACCAGTGTATCCATTTGAAAGTACAGAGTGCTGTATAACATGCCTTCTCAGCCAATGAGATGATTTCACACATCAAATGTTCATGCTTGAGAAACTCATCACAGATGCAGGCCATCTCTGTATTTTTTTTTTGCTAAAATTTCACTGTGGACTGAATCTAATGAGATGGTTTGTGCATTTTCAAAATTAATAATATTGTCTACTTGGCTAACAATGTATTAACAGTACTGGGAGTGGTGTAAATACTGCTATCATGAAGTTCTGAAACCAACCTTTGCTGCTGCAAAGCAGGCAGCACATGAAATCCTCAACTCTTGCCCAGTCAACATTATTTATCAGTTTATTAACAGATTCTTCCACTTCTTGAGTGCATATTGACAGAGACTGACTGAAAAGGCATTAGAATGGGCAGTTCAAAAGCACAAACAGAATTGTGCTGTTTTCCAGCAGGCAATGGTGGCAATTGAATCTGCCTTAACATTACTTGAGTGTGCTTGATATCTACTCTCTGACTCTCAAGAGGTACACAAATATCGAAGACAAGTCAAAAATTTGGCACACCAAAAATGTTGTGGAAAAATGTCAGAGACACCATTTTTCACTTTGTTTGTTTTGGTTATACAAACCCAGCTGCACCCTCAATTTCCACTCAAAAACTCAGATTCTTTCAATGTCTTTGATTGTCTTCAACTGTACAGTGGCTTAAAAATGTGTTCCAATGTTAGTGCATTTGGAGAGATTGGTTAATTGCCAGAGATGGCAAATAAACAAAATCAAATAGTTGTAGAATGGAAGATGGTAATTACTCCAAGCATTTTAACCCTGCTTGAATCATGTGATTTGATTGTCATGCCACTGAGATGTTTTAAAAGATATGACATTGGGACACTTATTCTAAGGGAAGGTTGTGCCAGAGGAATGAAAGGATTAAGAGCAGGAGGTGAAAATAAACATGAGTACAGATGACTTGAAACAAGAGGAGTTGTAATATACTGTCAGAGTCATGCTGATGAACTCTTAACAACACTAGAACTCTGGAGTTGCATGTTACAAGTCTTGGTGGGTAGTCCTGTATTTGTTGAAGGCTCAGAGATTCAAAGATGAGTCATCTAGACTTGGAGAAAGCAGAGTTATCTGTTGGAGTTCAATGAAGAGTTGAGCATCAAGCTAAGTCAAGAAGAGAATGCTGAGTGCTTAATTTGATATTATGACTGGAGATATATATGTACAGTGGAGATGGTACAGTATATATACTATGCAGTGCATCAGATTTGTAATGCAGCTGTAAAGGATGAGTAATGAAATGGAGGTCAGAAATCTAAGAATCAGAGCTGCACACTGGTTGTATAGTTTGTCAGAGCTGTGCTGCACAGAGACAGGAAAAGGTACAGAGCATGGGATCTAACTAAATAGAGAACAAAGACATAATGTAAGAGATATACAGAGATCTGGAGGTGCAGAGATGCATAATTGATGTAAACACACCAGAGGAATGAGCAGAGTTGATGCTTGGAGGACTGGAGTTGTCATGGATATGACAGATGTCAGATGAATTAAGACCATGATGCTCAAAGGTATTTATAAGCTCATCCTTTAATATTTGAAGATAAATTTCACCATCCATATCATTAATGTTAGGAGCATAGCCAACTCTCTGCTAAGACATACAATTCCACATTATCAAGAAACCTTTTTCATACTTGAGGGTTTCATCCACCAACCTGTCACTAACCCTTTCTCCTGCCTTTTTCCACTCTACTTGTGCCCATCTGACTATCTTTCAGTCCTCTAAAGTTCAGTCCTTATGTGCATAAGCAAAGTCCAAGTGAGCTTTGCAATGCTTAGCAAAGAAAAGAGGGTGTTTTTTCTTTACCACAGCCTTTAGATCATACCTTTTCAAGTATCCACAGACTGTTGGCAGAGAGAAATTGGTTAATGATATTAGAAAGGATATGGGTAATCAGAACACCATTATCAGGCCTTGTCTAAGGTAATTAAATGGATAGCATGTCAAACATTGGCAGATGAAAGCCTGGGTAGGTGACCTTCAAGAGATTTATGAAGCTCAAAGCACTTCTTGCAAACTCTGAATATGATGGAATGTTTGACATCAGTAGAAGCATGGATGGAGTAAGTAGAGTGACCAAAATCAAGCATAAAAAGCATGGTATTCTTTTCAGTGGTAGAGATAGAACAGATGATAATAGTGATTGCAAACAAAGAGACATGTGAATATATTTAAACTCAGATATAATCACCATATATATATCTTTGTCTGTATGACCAAACAAAGCCAAATGTTATGCCATTTAATGAAGATCATATGTATTAGAGAAAAACTGAAAAAAGTATTGCAATGGTATTGCTGTTTTATTATGGCCATATCTTTGATCTCTTTAAGCCAAATCACATGTTTTATGGACTGTTTGGTAGCTGAGGGTGCATACTATATTTGATCTCCCCAATGAAAGCAAGATTTTATAGGTTCATCCAGTACACTACATACACTCCACTTGTAGCAGACATTGCAATGGTTTTTAAAGTCATTGTAAGGAGATATGATCAAATAAATTACAGGTGCTCATTGAGACAGTTTTGTTGGTGATATTAAGAGTATCAGAAACTAGTATAAAGTATATCCTTCTCTGACTTTGATAAACTTCTGAATCCTCCTTGCTATATTTTCAATCAATAATTGACACTCCTTCACTCCAGTCTGCTTTCATTCTGCCTGCACTTTTTCTCAAAACTCTATCATCCCTGCAGGTGGCTCTGAATACTCAGCTGGTCTTCTTTTAAAAAGAAACTTTAAGGGGTTGAGATCTGGAAAATGAGCTGGCCATACCATAACCTCATGTTTATTATATCAAATCACTCCATGGCCCTTCTACTAATACACTTGGGATCATTATCTTGTTGAAAGAAAATGTCATCCCATATTATAGGAGAATTTATTGAAACTCATTCTTTAAAATCTGTACATAAAGTTTAGCATCCATCTTACCATCAATACTGGAAGCCATTCCAACTCCTTTTCAAGTCATAGCCTCATGTCATTAATGATCTACATTCAAACTTTACTGTCTTTTGCATTAATCTATCATTTAACCCATCTTCTGCCCTTTTTCATGCTCAGCTCTTGCCATCTGTCCTTATTTGACCATATAACTCACTTCCAGTTCTCAATAGTTCGATTCTAACCTTGCTTGCTTATGGAGCTTAGAGAGAAAGGGGCATTTATTTTTTACCACAGCCTTCATTTCTGCTTTCCTAAGGTGATGATGGATGATCTAAGAGGAGATAAGATGGTTTTTGATGTTCTAAAGAATTGAATCACCTGAACAGCATTTTCAGTATTTCCAGTTTCAATAAGTTGAATGGCATGCCACATACAAGTAGAAGAGATTATGGATGGGTGGCCTCCCTTGAGATATTCTATGGATGGTAGACTTGCTGAGGTCAATATAAGCAGAGATTGATGAGTTGATTGACCCATTTCCAAGAAAGCAATAATTTGATTAGTTTGATCAATAGAAAGAGATTCTGTGGTGGTGATTGTAAAGAAAGAAGTAGTATTTATGTCTGTTTGGGTCATGTTAAACTTCTTATGGATCACATAATCCACTGGTGATGTAATACCACACCACAATGTTTAATTTTCATATTTTCAAAAGATAGCAATAAAAGTGTCTCAATGAGTATTACAATCATTTAATCTATGGTCTAACATTCCACATTGCTCCCATGCATCACAATCACTCTAGAAACTCTACATGGAAAGCTAGACTCTATGGCATCGGAGATAGTACAAATTCTAAGCATGACTCCACAACCCATGATACTCTACCCATGCATGAGGTATGACATTATATGCATTCCACACCATTTTACACCATTCTATGAATTACTTATGACCCTTATCCGGCATTTCTGGTTGGATCATGTGATTTGGTTATCATGCCACTGAGATATAGCTATTTTAAAATAACATGTCATTGAGACACTTACTTGGGCATCATTTCAATCCGAGATTTTTAGTATTTAATATGTTCTTCTTTTTCCACTCCATGGAAATTCTCTTTCAAAGTTTCCATACTCCTCTTGATGTTCTTGAATAACTGTTGAGCTTTTTTTCATGATTTGCCAGATATGCTCAATAGGACTAAGATCTAGAGATTTTGCTGGCCAATTCAAACACTTGATTTTATAAGTGTTAAGCCAATTCTGAACTCTTTTAGAGGAGTATTTGGGGTTATTATTATATTGAAATATAATGTTCATTTAGAGTTTTCTATGCTTGAAAGCAGATTATCCTTCAAAATGATGACATATTGCTCAGCATTTATTTTACCCTATACCTCTGCCAGAATCTCAACACCATTATAGCCCACACACCTCCACACCTTTAAATCATCAAAGAATCTTATTTAAACTTTACTATGTCTCAAACCTCTCTGTTCTGCAATGGCTCTCCTGTCACTTTCTATATTTTCTTCCATCTAATTCAATTCAATTAATCTTGGTCTCCTCTGACCAAATAATTCTAGTCAAGTCTCTCATGACCCACTTTTGATATTTTAAAGCAAAGCGTAGCTTGTGTTTTCTATGAATAACAGACAAGACAAGGCATTTTCTTCTTAACTATAGCCTTTAGAGAAGTACTTGAGCAGATTGCAAACAGAACAGACAGCAGAGAAAAGGGCAGAATTTATAAGATGGGCAGCTTAAACCACATTTTCAGCATTTTCAAATCACATGATTCAAGTGAGATCAGAATGCCTAGAGTAATTAATATGTTTTATCCTGCAGATATTTTGCCTTGTTTGGTTATTATCTCTGGCAATTAATCAATCTCTCTAAAATGCACTAATATTGAAACACTTTTGAGCCAATATGCATGGTTATTTCAAAAGATTCTATGACCTTCTATGGAGACTTTGATCCATTATAATTCCATGACATTCCATGACCTTTCAGAGTGTTCTTCTATTTTAACTCATCAGAACTTCTATCTATGACTTAGCAGCTTCTATTGGCTGGCTCTAAAGTTGACTGACTGATTAATGACACAGACTGGCTTCTTTAGGCCTACCCTAAAGTGAGCTGACAAATCAGCATTTCAAATATAGAGCTTTTATTGACCAGCTCTAAAGCAAGCTACTAGATCAGAAGTTTCTTGATCTTCTATAACATTCTATAACCTTCTGTGATTGCTATACATAGATATCACAATACAAACACAACAAAACATGACTTGTACTACACATACCAGCTAATGAACAGCTCAAGAACTTCAGATAAGTTCTTGTGGCATTTCCAATTACAAACCCTTGTTCACTACCAAAAACCTTCACTGGCCTTTGCTGATATATGCTGTATAGTACCTCAGCCAGCTTGATTAGTTGTTGGTAAGTTCTCTCTTGTATTCAGTGTAATCTGGTGATCCCTGTATAGATGCCTGGTTGGCTTTACTACATCTGTATATATATTATCTCTGAGAAAAATCAAAACATTATCTTAACATCTTTTGTGTATATTCCTGTTCATGTTTTTGATTCTATGGACAAATGTATTGCTTCAGGCTTCTTTAGACTATTTATAGTCATGGATAATGCCATGCACATGATGATATACTATTCTATTATCTATAGCTTTGAAGGCTGATTTTTCATTTTAGTTTTATTTGAAAATATTGTTATTTACATCACTGATGATTCTTTTGCTATTAACAAACTAATCAAATCTCTACCTTCTTGTCAGTTGTAGCTTTGGAATGATCATCTTTATTCTTTTCATCCCATTTCCCTTATCCATCCTGTCCTTCTCTTGTATTTTCTTACCAAGAAGAGACATTGCTATCTTCATGTCAGCATATTCCTCTGCTTCTTGTTCTGAAAAGCGGAATACCTGGCTCAAAACACTTTAGAGTCATTTTAAAGAAATCTAACATTGAAATAATTTACTCTTAAGGAGGAGAACAGAACATTTGGGAAATTCCTGTTTCTGGCCCCATCTCTGGCTTTGTGGGATCCTTCCAATCTGCTGAATCACTGCCTAAAGAAGATGCTTGATTTGTTGAAAGCCCTTATCAAATTTAAACATTATAATTCATCACCTCTGATTCTGAGATCTCCTTTGCTTTACAATCTCTAATGTATTCTCCTCATCAACTTCAACACTACTCCTCTCATCATTCTTCAAAGGAAATCCCTTTTGCACTCACACTCCTGTTTTGAAATATTCCTTCATTTCAGATGAGCTGCAGCAGTTTCAAAGATGCATTGTGGATGAAATTGAAGTTGTCTATACTAATGATATCAATGGAGTATCAAACCAGGAAGGCCATGCTCAATAAACCAATCTTTTTTTCACTGAAGAAGCATTACTGTATCACCAACTGACTCTTTACAAAAATAAGGAAATTTCCTTTCTTGAAACCTCTTATTGATATGACTCAGAATTACTTAAGGCTCTTGGCCACTTTCACTAGTCAAGGGAGAAGGGAAAAATGAGTTGACACCATAGATGCTGAGGAAAACATCAAGAGGACAGACTGCCCTCTGGTGGCTGCATTCTTGTCCTTTATATACTATTCTACATGTTTGTACCTATTGTAGTCTAATCTAGATGTCCATGAGAAAACCATAAGGAGTAGGTGCAGAGGAGGCATGGTGTGGAGAAATGGAAGCTGATACATATGTAGGGTAAGGGCATGAAATAATGTTAGCATCATGGGTGATGCATGAAAGACATAAGAATGTTTTAGGAAGGTCTGGAATGCATAGCATGACATACTGTATGAATAAAGGGTTTGCATGATGAAATACAAAGTTCCAATTGGACTGTTGTGCTTCCAGTGCTTCCAAGGTTCCAGTTCCAAGTTCCCACAGTTCTGAGCCTTTTGAGCCTTCCGCACTTCCGAGTTCCCACATTTTCAAGCTTTCTGAGCTTTTGAGTTCAAAAGCATCACTTCCAGTGTGTCAAATATTCTAAGTGTGGTTGGAAGTGTCAGAAGGGTAAAAAATGTTGGAAGGATGTGGAAGTGACTGTAACACTACCCCCCTTCTATGAATCACATTCCAGGTGATTAAAGGATATTCCAGCCAGAGACAACCATTATGTTATCATAGGGGGTGAATAAGTTAGAAAATTCAGTGTTGGACATATGGAGGTGACAAGGTGCATTGGAGTATTTCTTATGGAAATCTGTGACAGTGCCCTGTGCATTAGGCAAACCAGATTTAGGCTCCCATGTGCTATCTTTATCGCTCCAGAGTTTCCAATGAACCAGATATTTCAAATGTTGGCCCCAAAGGCGTGAGTCCACAATATATCAGTCTACTCTACTTCATATTTCTCATCCTGGTCTTCCATCACCTGGACTGGTCCTGGATGAGATGCTGTCTGTCCTGGCAGACATTCCTTGTAGGGTTTAACCCTAGATATATTAACAACTGGGTGAATCTGCATAGTCCTGGGAAGCTTCAGCTCAACTGCATTACTTCTGTCAAGTCCAGATCCTCTGGACTCAAGTCTTGCAGAGGTCTGAAGGGAAAAGGGGAGAAAAGAACAGAGGTGGACTGGAGGTCTGACAGAGGTGGGGGATGGAGGTGCAGAGGTACAAGGGTATTGGTGCAGGACATATGTGTCACACCCTTGCTCAAGTCTGGCCCTCAGGAGAAGAAGACAAGAGAGAGGAGAGAGATAGAGTAGTGTAAAACAGCAAAAGGACTTCAGAGTGTAGTCCTATGCAAGAAATAGGGGTGTGAGTGTAGTTCTCGACCCAAGGGGATTGCAAAGAGAGGAAAGGAAAAAGAAGAGGACTGTAGGAATGGCTCACTAAATGTCCACAAGACACTGGAAAACTCAAGTCTGACTTCCCTCCATTTAGTAGGGCCAGGAAATCAACTTTAGTTGCAGGACTTTAAAGGGAAAAGTAGGAAAAGGCTTAGAGAACCGGACTTAGAGGCTTAGGAATGGTGGTGGTAACTTGCACACTGTCTAGTAACTAATTCATAGATATAAAAGTCTAATCCATGCATATGCGAACAATGTACAGTAAAGGAAACACAAGAAAGGCAAAAACCTGACTGAACTCGGAGTGTGGGAATGGTTCCAGAGGCGTGGGAACACAGGGACCAGTGCGTGGGAACTTGGATCTGGACATCAGGTTCAAAACTAACCTTAGGACTTCAACTGGCTTGACTCGGGTTGGGACAAATGGCAGTGGAATGGTCTCAGGTTTAGTAGGAGCGCTGGATAGGGGCTATCGGACCGTGGGAAAACACCGGATATCACTGTAGGGAACTCTGGTTTTCTACAGTGGAGGAGAGACTTACAGAGAGGGGAGACTCGAGGGGAGGAAACTTAGTTGATATTCAAACTGAGGAGTACTGGAGGTCTAGGGTTTATATACAAAGGGATTGGATTGGAGCACAGATTGGAGAATGTAAGTATCATATGAACAAGGTACAGGAATGATCAGAGGATGTTAAGATCTGACAGGCAGTGTTCATAGGGCATAGGAATAGGAAATGGAGGAGGGAGTGACCTGTGTTGAGATCCAGACCAAGAGAAGTAGGTCCAACAGGAATGTGATGTCTGATATTGGATGTCCAAGTTGGTCCTTGAGTGATGTATGTCAGGTCCAATCAGAGATGACTGAAGATAATGAGGACAGAATCAGAGATGTGTGCGGAGGGGCAAGGAGGTGTGTCAGGGATGGATATGACAGTGCCCTTCAATTAGGGCTGAGCCCATGAGGCTCAGAACAATGCAAGACTCATCTATTGTTTGACAATAGCCTTGTGGAATCCATGGACAACTCGGGAGCACCCAGTGGGGTTTGAATTTGTGGCACTGTAAAAATGGATTGGAGTTTGTACAATTCCTGAACTTGAACAACAACCATCAACATGTCAAGCAGCTGCGAAGGAAGTCCAGTTGATGATGAGGTGGCCAAGCTCCAGGCCCAGCTTGCCACAGCTCAATGCTGCAAGGAGCAGGAGCAGGTGGCATGTTGCAGATGTGAGGCAGAGGAGCAGGAGAGAAGAGAGCACAAGAAGTGTGAGATGAAGGAATGGAAGGCCCAGGATGTGAAGGAGCACACAGAGTGTCAGAAGAAGGAGGCAGAGGCGATGTAGGAAAGTGTAGTTTCCTACAGTGACATTTGGTCATTTCTAGTCATCCTGTAACCCCTATTCTGTGCTCTAGTCGATCCAAGACTGCTCTGTGCTGCTGTCTATCCTGATCCGAGTCAATCCAATACTTGTCTGAAGGTCTGTTTTTGATCCGTCTACCGTTTGTCTACCATTTTCTTTCATTCAATGTACCGGACCCAGATCCATGCATACAGGATATCCATTTGGTCCACTGGATACCAGATTCCCATGCACTGGATCACTTTCCTGCACATCAGATTTATTCCTTTAGAGTCAAGTAATCTTCTTTTGTGTTTTCTCTTACTATATATCATTTGGATATGCCTAAATTAGGACGTAACTCGCCTACCATCACTATGCAAGCCATCTAGTACCACTCAGCACCAATCATAAGCCAGTGCCCCTTCAGTTTCTCCCATTTCTACCATAGTCCTGCAATACCAAAGTTGGTTTCCTAGCCCTACTGAACAGGGGGAAGCCAGACTCAGTTTTCCAATGTTCTGTGGACAATCAGTGAGCCATCCTTTTAGTTCTCTTTCATTCTCTTTGCAATCCCCTGGGTTGAGACCTACACTTGCACCCTACTTATTTGCTTAGGACTACATTCCAAGTCCTTTAGCTATTTTACAGTGAGGTGGAAGGCCGTGAAGGAGCAGAAGGTAAAGAAGTGGGCCACCAGCCACAAGGTAAGTGGTCCATATGAGTGATGATGGAGCTGACCACAGTGAGCAGGACAGCCCAATCAAGCTTGTGTCCAATGCAGAGAGGCAGACTGGTGGAAAGAGCTTCCGAAGCAGAGAGAGCAGGAGGTGAACAGCTGCAATCAGTGCCAGAGGCATGAGGACACCTGCATGCCACTGTTGGGCATTAAGGGGATGATGTGCATGGAGTGCACCAGGGTGCACATTATATGTACATAGGTAGAGGTGGTGGTGGTGGATGTGCTGGAGTTGCCAAGGAAGTGGGTAAAGCCCATGGTGAAGATCCAGGCAGGACTGGCATGGTGCTCCTCAGAGTGCTCTGCAAGATTGTGGGGCATTTCAGAGTGATCACAGGAGGATGCAGGCACAGGAGAGAGAGTCCCACAAGGCAGAAATGTAGATGAAGAAACAGAGGAGAAGGGGAGGTGAAGAAAGAGAAGGAGGGAAGCAAGAGCGATGTTGGAGATTGGGAGGAGGAGAAGAAAGAAGTAGATGGAGGAGTGTAGATAGTGTAGTCTTTTTTTTTTTTTTT
>JBBPTO010000786.1:0-22408 GCA_038094155.1 Pulveroboletus cf. aberrans | reverse complement strand
TGGATAGCCCTTGATTAGGGCTTTCTAATGGTACCTGGGTCTAATAGTATAGGATCAATAGTTCACCAGATATTCACTCAACAATCAAAATGTATCAAACATTGGGATGGTTTTGTTGCTCAGTGTAGATGAAGGTTGCTGTTTCTACTGCATCTTGTCAAAAGGTTTTTGGTAAGCATGCATGGTGTTGCACTGCTTCTGCTTTTGTTATTATGATTCTGTTAAATCTCCCTGCTCAACCATTTTGTTGAAGAGTATGAGATACTGTTGTTTGATGAATGATATCCATTGAAGTGAAGAATGCATGAACTTTTCCAATGAATTCTCCTCCTTAGTCTGAACAAACAGAGGTAAGCTGCTGACCGCCAAAGTTTTCAGCCCAAGAAACCATGTTTTGAAAGTGTTGTGCTGCAGTGGCTTTGTCTCTAATAAATGCAACAAGTGCAAAATCAGAGTGATCATCAATCAAAGTAAGAATATAACATGCTCTTGATCTTGGTTCCACTGGATAAGGGCCCATTAGATCTGTGTATACCAATTCAAGTGTCTGTGTTGCTCTTTCAGAAGAGTCTGGAAATGATCTGTTGGACATTTTTCCCATAACTCATCCTTTAAAAGGAGAACAAGACATGGGGATGGCACATTGAGGCAGGCCAGTCAGATTTTTGACTCCATGTCTCAAAGCACTGGTGCCATATTTCATATGAAGAGTCTGTTGTACTGTGGCTGCTTGATGGTTCATCAGTGTGATCTTAGATGACCAAAACCAATGTAACTTAGACTGTGGTGATAAAGCAGAGGCCTGTATCACAGGTCTACCACACTTGTTCCAAATTTTGGATTCTTTTCCTTCAATCTCACATCTGAAGCCATGCAGAGTGAGAGTTTGAAGTGAAAGTAGATGCTCTATTGATTTTGGAGTGTATCAGACTTTTTCTAGCATGACTGAAGGTTTACCATATTGTTGAATAATAACCTTTCCAGGTCCATATCCTATCAGAGATGAATTTTCACCAGTTTTGGCATACCAAGTTCTGTTGCCTATGTGGGAAAAGTCATCTATAAATGGTGAAAGATGATTATAACATCCACAGTCAACAAGCCAGTGGTCTTCTGTTTGAAAGTCTGTGATTGTAGATATGTTCTGCATTGGAGAAGATGTGGCTAAGCTAGCCTTGCCATATTCTTGTCTCTCACAGTATAACAGTCACCATAACTTGATTGCTCTCCAAGGTTTACATTGTAATCCATTGGATCTCCTATTTCTGGATCATAATTGTCATTCCTCAGGTAATACCCAGGGGTATCCCAGTTTGGATGGTAATAACCATAGTTGAAACAACCATATGGTTTATGATGATCTGCATATAAATGAGGTTGATCTTTCCACATTACATTTTCCATTTGATCTGTAAATCCTCCTTGAAATAGAATCTGCTTTCTTTTTTCTTTTTATCTTTTATCCTGTCACACACTAGAGGTGCTTGTGCTTCTCCTTCTGTTTGATTAGAAGGCTCTCTGCCTTTGGGCAGGATGTTTTCACAATGAAGCAGGTTAGAATGAGAGAGTACACTTCAAGATAAGAAAGGGCCTACTGATAAGCATAGGCTCTTCTGCAAGCAAGATAACAGGGATCCCACTGATTGAATGGGTGTTGGTGGGGCAGTGTAGAGAGAATTCCATACTTGAGGTTGTGCAACAGCCATATTCATTCTGGTGTCTTCATTCTGTTCATCATTGAGAGTGGTGCTGAGAGGGTTAGGACAATCTCTAATAACTTTCTCATCTTGTACAGCATCAAAGAACTGTTTACCATCTCCTTCAAACTCTACTTCTTCTACCACTTCAACAAAACCTTCTACCATCTTTGCATCAGATCCTTATCCTTTGCTAGTTTTCTTTTTCCTTTTTTGATAACCAAAGTGCCTTGTTGCTTCTATCAATTGGCCAAGAAAATGAATTCAGCACTGCATCAAATTGGTGAGATTTGATTGTCCCCAATTGTACACACATTGACAACTTTTTCATGAACTAAAATGCCAGTTCCTCTCAATGACAGTTGCAGCATATCTGGAGCAGCAAATGGATGCTTTACTGTGTTGGTTCCAGTATGCACAGTCTATGTATGAGTGTAACCTATTATATTTAAAGGTGAATGACCTTGCTCAGTCACTTTTGAGGCTATCATTGGGGAGAGAGAATGCACAGACTAAAAGTGTGCTTGTCACAACATTGGTCAATCACTTTCTGCAAGCTTGCTCTTTTATTGATAACTGCCCATCTGTTGAAATAATTGACAAGTACAGTGACTTGATACTTCCTGACGGCTGTACATGAACAGTGTCACCTCTAATATCAGTGTATTTTGAGCATCAGTATGGCAGTCTTGTAGGTGCTGTTCTTTGAAACCCACCTGATTCTGCATATGCTTTCACTCAGGATATTTCATTTGATAGTGCAGATTCTTGGATTGAGTGGGGTTCATTGTCTCAGGATAAGCTGGTAAGATGCCTTCACAAGTTATCTGTGGAAGCATTGAGTAAGTCTATTCAGCATCTTGTTTCTGAAGGCAGGCCTTGTTTCAACAGGCACTCATGTTGTAAAACATGTTGTGGTCTGACATACTCTGACACCTTGAATATTTCAAATATGCTGGTGCAGTGTCATATCCCATCAACTCCAATCTTCGGAACATAACTCCGCTCACACCTCCGGCACATTCCCTGTCAAATATGTACCTCTGCAACTCCGGACCACTCATAGATTTCCTTACGTATGTTCCTTGTTCCATATATAGTTTAGTCTCGCCCCTCTGTTCCCTCCGACGCTGTGTAGCACAGCTCTGGCATATGACTCTCTGACCTCCGTCTTACATATCTACATAGCCCTCCGTTACTAATCCACAGTCCTCCGACGTATATATACTCCGAACCATGTATGTAGATACTCTAGCCTGAATATCACATCAGACCACTCCTCTCAACTTCTCTGGTTCTCTCTGATGCGTCTCTGACCAAGAAGGCCATGACAGTGCAGAGGCACGACACACAAGTCCTGTGCCAAGCCTTCACCCCTCCAGACGTGATCCTTCAAACCTCCAGCCATCCCTGGCCATTCGATCCCCTCGACCTCCGATCTCCGACTGGAGTTTGAGTGGAGGAGATCCGGTCTTAACATGCAGATATGTCAATGACTTTGAGAATGAAGCAGTTGCCCATCAAAAAAGCAACCATTGTGGAGGACTATAATGCAAGTGAGAAGGCTGATGACTTGAAGAGCATGATGGAACTTTAGGCAATCAGATATTATTTTACTCATATGTACATATTGTACTTAGCGATGTGTACTAAGATTAGGTGAGGTGACAAAGAAAGTGTTCTTCTTGGCTAATCAAAAAAATTAATGGCTGATTATGTGTGGGAGCAGGGAAAGATGAGGAACCTGACATGTATTTTGCCTGACTCACATTGGAACATTTGGGTCAGTTGGTTTGTTTTGATATTGTTTTAGTGTTGTTGGGTTTTTTGGACTGTTTGGGTCAGTTGGGTCACAAATTTGCCATGTGCTTGCCTTTTTTAAGTGATCATCATTTCCACAGACCTTTGTTCATTAACAAGAGCTTCAGAAAATTACATAATATGTTTCCTTTTTCATTATCCATGCAGCCACCAGCACAGCTCAAGCAAAATGTCACCATAAATCATAAAAATAAATCACAAAAAGTCATAGAAATGAATTTGTGCTGTAGCCTATTGGTGTACTGTAGTTTGTTGACTGGTAATCAGACAGACTGGAGGATATCAACTGCAGAAGTACATGGTATGCAATGATAAGGTCCTTACTGTAAAAAGGCAACTACTGCAGATATGGTTGTTGCTGGATTGACAGAGACATTGCTTACATGGCAGGGACATTGCTGACTTGGCAGGGACATTGCTGACTTGACAGGGACATTGATATTTGGTGGGGACATTGTGGACTTAATGGAAACATTGCTGACTTGCCAGGGACATTGCTGACTTGATGGAAACATTGCTGACTTGATGGGGGCATTGCTGACTTGACAGGGGCATTGATGGCTTGATGGAGGCATTGCTGACTTGATGGCAGCATTGCTAAAAGCTTCCTGATCGAGTTTATCACTGCCTTGACAGGGTCATCACTGGTACCACAAAAATCCTCTCACTTTGCATCAGATAGATAAATACCAATAAGATTATTTACCAAATGCAAGCAAAGTGCTAAAGGCACTTAACAAGCATTTACCTTCCATTTGAACTTTAATTCTCCCAACTTGAATAAGAACTATAGTAGAATTGATGAAGCCTCTCATTACTGAATGCAAGCAGAGTGCCAAAGGCACTCAGTGAACATTTACCTCCCATTTGGATCTTATCCCATAAAACTTGAATGACTTGTATCAAAGGCACCAGCAGCAGGTAAATGGGCTCATCTAAAACATTAATGAGCCTGGACAATGGTGGCTGTACATTACAAAAACTACCTGATGGTAACTAAACATGGGATATCTTATTTAAAAGTATTCATTACCAAAGCATTGTCATGATGTGTGACTCAAAACAAATTCCAATTAATCAGAAAAATGTCCATTTTGTGATTTACACCTTGGATATGCCAGGACAACTTAGTGTAGACATAGCTATAAACAAATTCCATCTTACATATTCTCATTGTCCTAAATAAATTTGCCCAGCTTATTCTTTCTATTCCAGATAAGTTCTGCTAACAGATCTAAGTAAATCAATTATAAATTATTTACTGATTTTTTCTTTCTTTACTCAAGAGATGATTTGTTTATAGTTATGTCTACACTAAGATATCCCAGCATATCTAATAACTGTTTCTAAGGGGTCATTGAACATCAAATTCTGTGCCTTCTGTGTGCTATAGCCAACATAACCAATAATGATCCAAGCCTTTTCAAGTATTCTGATGTATGGCTGGTACTTCATAATTTCATTTGATGTGCACTTGAGCAATTGCAATCAAACTCAGGCTCCTCTTCTGCAGCCCTGTAGAAATTATTTGTGAGTTATTGAAAGATGTAAATGCACAAACAAAAATTATTTTAACAAATCATTTCTGGAAAACACCATTTGCATTGTAATGTAACTCAATCACCAAGATGCAACCCTGAACATGCCATCGAAGCAACAAGGAAGTATTGAGTGACTAGAATATTCTACTGCACTTGGCAAATATTAGACATATTTTTGAGCTGTTATGTTGATTTTCTTTAGGTAAAGAAAAGGAGAGAAAACATGATCATTTGATGACTACATACATATTAGAAACCACTCATACAAGAGCTGACAGAAAAACTGCATATCTCAAGCAAAAATTGGTGAAAGCTCCAGTGTGTTTCAAACAAAAAAGTCCATTACCTTTTTACTTGGGATATACACCATCATTTCCATTTCAACCATGCCTCTAACATGAGCATTGCAGCTTTCTGTTCGCTTGCAAATGCCAGGCATGTTAGATGAGGATAAGTGTACATATTATTGTTGTTATGTGTTGCTATTTATCATCCTTCCAAAAAACTTTGTCAGTCCAGCAACTATTAATTCAGCAACTTTGTTGGTTCAGAAAGTCTATTGATTTAGCAACTTTGTCAGTCCAGCAACTTTATTGATTTAGAAACTTTGTTGGTCCAGCAGTTTTGTTAGTCCAGCACCTTTATCAGTCCAACAATTATCAATCCAGCAACTTTATTGATTCAGAAACTTTGTTGGTTCAGAAACTCTCTCAGTTGAGTAACTGTCAGCCCAGCAACTCGATTGATCCAGAAATTTTGTTGGTTCAGCAGTTTTGTTAGTCCAGCAACTGTTAGCCAAGCAACTTTGTAAGTTAAGGTTGTTTATTGGTCCAGTGGCTTTGTCAGTTACATTTGGTCACTTTTCCCACATTGGCCAGGCCTTGAAAATGTGCTTTGTATCTGTCACTGATATCACTGACACCTTGAATCTTTTCTATACTACATCCTGCACTTATATAGTTGCACACATGTCAAATCCCAACTTCAAGCATTCTCTGAGATTTTCAAGCATCTCCTTTCCTCACTTGATTGTCTTCAATGAAGTTATGGTGGAACATTACATGTTGGTGTTTCCATGAGTACTCCACTTATTTCAGTTTACCTTTTATTACTTTATTCTCCTTCAATTATTCTTCCAACTTTTTGGATAGTGAAGATGACCATGAATTTTTACTTTCTTCTATTCACTCCTGTACTTATATAGTCCAGGCAGTTCTGGCCTCTTGGTCATGATAGATACATTTTTTGACAATATATAGAGTCTAGCCTCTTCCTGTATGCACACATTTTTTTCTTGAAATAATACATTGCAGGTAGCTTCTGTTCATTCACAAAATTCATTTAAAGATAAATTTACATATTGATAGTTGTATTCACATGATTTTTGCTAACCTCACACTTGCACTTTCCTGTTGTATCCTTATTCCATAAAAGTGATATCTTCTTCAGATCAAGAGAATATCAAAACTACAAACATTGTTTTCACTGAAGTACTTAGAGGATTGATTTGACTGCTTGTTGTTTCATATACTTAGAATGATATTTATTATTTTGTTAGAGAAAGCATGTGTCAGATAAAATCATATATAAGTGGTAAGTTTCACAATTCAACAAGATGTTATGATTCACAGAATATATATTGCTACTGTAATGACTAATTATTTTAGGCTCACAGCTGGGGGGTATGGAGGGCAGAGCCCCTCACTACCAGTGCCAGCTGGTGCTTATTGGAACAGAGTTGGGGACTGACATGATTCAGTTATATTCAGGGGCTGCTCATTATCTTTTTTAGTCATCCTGTTGGATTCTGCCATGCCTGCTTTGTGTCAGTGCAGTGTCTCGACCTTATCAACTGCATCTTGCAGTGCCATCATCCCCTTGGCACCAACAATGGACTCCATTCAACATGGCCATGCTTGCTCAGCATAAAATGCTTCTTATCACCCCAGTTTTGGACATGAAACTTCTGCAAACAGCAGCTTCACTGAGCAGCCTTGCAATGCAGCCTTACCTCCCATTTTATCACAAATGTACTAGCTACATCAATTGATTATATCATGAGTTTTATTTCCATCTCCACTGGCAACTGTCTGCATTGAAGGCTCATTCACCTTTGCCCACTCAAAATGTGCATGCACCTCAATCCAACCACCCAATTTATCTCTACAGACCTGTTTCAATTTCCTGGAAGAAGAAAAGATGCTATCTGACCTTGATTCAAGGGTGCCCATACTACCATGACCTGCTTGGTGTGTGGAAGAGGACATTGACATGGCATTGGCTGTCTGAATGATTGGTCCAGACAATGTCAGCCTTGACATGGACAATGTTGACAGATAAAGGGTTTCATACTTTGCTATGTGGAACCATTTGATGTGTGTGATAAACCAAGGTGTCTTTTCTTCTTCACTGTTGTTCTTAGCATGGTTCATCAGCAATGTCAGGTGGTAGGGATCCGCATGGTTCATGGTAACACAATCAGCAGGGAGGTAGGAGCTGTTGTGAGAACTCACATTATAGTTATCCTGCAAATTTGAATGTGTGATAATCCACATATTTGTTCACATAGAACAGTTTGAACAAGTCATATGAGTTGCAGGGCTTTACATGATGGGAGATGGAATGAGGTCCATAAATGGAAATCAGATGTGCTGAGTGCCATATGGAGTTGATGTGAATGACAGCAAGGTAGGGGGAATGTTTGGGGTTATGAGCTGGGTAAACTTTCCACATGCCTGTATTCTTGTCTGGTGCATTGCCAACCTTGTTGAACCAACGTATAACAGTGCAGGGGTAAGCTTTTCCACTGTGAGGAAATGAAAAAAATGCAAGGACATGGGTGATGTTGCAGTTCTGTAAGCCTATGTCCTCAGGTCCTCTGGTGTCTGTTACAATGTGTCAGGATGTGTACACTATGAAGGGGAAAAAAGGCCCAAACTATGGACATAAGTTATAAATATGGTAGAATTTAGCTAGAAAACTCACCTCAGTTGTTGCACATTGATGGCCGGACAACTGAGGGAGTAAGACAAGAAAACAGACTAAAATAGTGACAGAGATTGAGCATATGAACTTCAATGTGACTCCAATATGATGTCCAAAACAGGAAATATAAGGTCTGAAAGAAGTAGAGGATCTTGCTGAGTAAATAGGCCAACTCCAAGATGCTCCAGAGCAGAGATGGCAGCTAATGAAGACACAATCATGTCATGGTCCTTCCTCTTGCCAGTTAGGTGTTGATCAGATATACTTCCATTGCATGCCTTGGATCCCACAGATATCACTTGATGCATAGAATCTTGTGGAGGCAGAGTTGTACATGTACATGTATCCACCATTGGAAGTGAGGATATTCAGTTGTTGGGACAAGTTGTGGATCAGAGTCATCCAAGTTCAATTGTTCATATAGGAACTGACCAACAAGAACATCCAGATTATGCATGTGCATCTTGTTAGCCAAGGCAGGTAAATCACAAGCCCACTTTCATTCTGAATTATGGTGGTGATCAGGAGGAAGACTACAGGCCAACATTCCATCTCATGTGGTGTGTGCACAAGCAGAACATATGGCATAAGTGAGATGAAACCATTGTCAGGCTCACAGGTGTTATTGTCACCTTGAATAGTGCCTCTGTGACATTGTCATATCCCATTCCAAACCCAAACCCCAAACCCCACACCTCTGAACTCCCCTGTAAACTCCCTATGTCACCTCAAACTCCAACTCCCCCATCTCCAGTCTCCTCTGAAGGACTCCATCCTACCCCTCATCAAACCTCTGATACCAGAACCCCCTCCTCCATTGGACCTATCATGATTGGTCCAAATCTAGTTCCCTTGTATGTTCATTCCATTTCCTAGCACCACTGTGAAGGAAGAACATGGTGCCCTGAGCATGAGTGACACTGTGCATGACTGCATCATAGAGAGCACTCTGCTGAGGATTGAGAGTAGCCAGACCTCTTTGAACAAAGTCCTGAAGCTCTGGAATGTCATAGTTTCTCTGTTCATTGACCATCTGGTTTTCTTCTTGAAGACCCCAGTTTTCCTGTGGTAGAGGCATGTTTGGATAGTCCTGCAATCGCTTTCCATGTCTCTTGAGATCCTAAGATATGAGATAAAGACCATAATCATGAATCTGATCTTGAGCAGGCTCTAGAATGTGGTAGTCATGAATGAGGTGATAGTTCAGATCATCACAAAGACTGTCTCTTGTAGCCTCCCACATGTGATGAGGATCCACAGGAGAACAATGAATGAGAATGACCACAAAAAGATTTCTCATCTGAGGACCCATTCTGAAGTGGGCAGCCTCCTGAAGACACAAAAGCCATTCTCTATCATCCTGAAGAAGATCATGTGCCCTGCAAGCCTCTTTGCAGGAGTCATGAAGATGTCCATTGAGAGTATGAACATCCTCATAAGATGTAGCACCTAGAAAAACATAAAAATAAGTTGTTGTGAATGAAGTGTTGAGAGTGAAAAAGTCTGACCTTTGACTATGGTAAGCAAAAGACGGAGATAGAAAGCTTCACCAGCAGCAACAGGAACAGAACACATGCAACCAATAGCCTTGTATCTCTGACAAACAGTCCACTTGGTATCAGACTTGTTCCAGACAAAGCTTTTAGGAAAGTCTTGATACAGGTGATCATGGGCACCAGCAGCAATGAGAACAGGATCCTCATTGGCCTTGAACCATGCAAGAAGCTGAGTGTCCTTGACATTGTTGACCACATTCTCCATCTGAGCCTCAGCACAAAAACCCACAGAGTGCTGACCAGGAAGATGAACAGGAAGATGATAGACTGCAGGCCATTCCTTGTGCATAGCAAATTCAAAAATGTTATGGCAAGCCTGAGTGGAGGAAATGTATCTGGCATCAAGATAGGAATGAATCTCATTCTCTCCTTCTGCCTGGACAGTGGCACGATCAGGACCCTTGTAGATGTACTTGTGGATGTACTTGACAGCCTTGATTGACCCACAGACCTCCAGATTGATATGACAATCAAACTGGACCAAGAGTTCCCTTGGATGAGGAACAACATCCCTGTTGGTAAAGGTATTCTGGCGCTTTTGAATGGTCCTGGCATTGTCAGGTCGAGCATAATCAGGATATCCATCCTCCTTGAGAGCAGTCTGAGGAGTAAAAGGTTTGGGAAAGCATTTCTTACAGACATTGTTTTCCAGACATCTCTGTGGAGAGCAAGGGCCATGAAGCATGTACTTTGAGACAGCATTATGAAGCTGAGGATGAAGCTCTGGATCAGGAATCTGAGCAGAAATAATGGCATCTATCTGCTCCACAGTCTGGATCTTGTGTTCCTGTTCCAGGAAGACCAAGAGATGCATGTGAGGAAGGCCACACTTTTGATATTCTATTGTGTAAACATAGCCAGCCACATTACCATAATAGCCATCAGTGATCTTCTTGAGCAAGGCTTGCTATTTGGCATTGAAAACTCTGGCAACCAGATCTGGCCTGTCCACAGCAGTTTGACCTGACAGATGAGACATGATGAAAATCAAGGAATAAAAAATGATTGAGTGAATGTACACACCAGGGAAAAGATTTTGAGTGATTTCAGGCCAGCTTCCATTTGCAGTCATGGTCAAAAAGAGGTCTGGCTTTCTGAACTCTCTACAGATGGCCAGAGAATCTTGATGAACACTTCCCTTGTGAGTGGAGGAAAGAATGACATGTCCAACCTGACCCATGTTTTGAGCCCCATCCTGATTCAAATGGTCTGCTATTCCTTGGTAGAGATCAGCTCTGAGTTTCACTTGGTTTTTGACAGCCCATGTGAGATTACACTGATCAATGGATGCCCAAGCATCACAAACCAGCTGCTGAAAGAGTCTTCCATCTTTGAAGATATTGGAGGGCTCTATCTCTGGAGGACAAACAAAAAGTCTATAGGCATACCAGAGAAGCTGAGTGACTTTCTTTGAGCGATGGGGCTGGCCATTGATATTTTGTGATGGGATGTCCAAGTGCCAACCTTCTTCACCATGTGGAAAAAAGAGAACATAGTGGAGGAGAAGGTAGGAAGGGTGTAAATTGCTGATGCAATGAAGGCCACCACCTTGAAGATGAAGTAGAATATCATGGTCAGCTCTGATGTTTTCTGAACCATCACCAGAAACTATGGTAGATATCTCATCCACAGTGGGAAGATTATATCTTCTCTGATCATTTGTCTGCTCAAAGTGAAGCCTCATCCTGACATCAGTGTGTTCCTCAGGTGGTTTAGCCTATATAATGTGAGTGATGAGCTGAGATGCAAAAACAGAGAAGAGAAAAAAACTAACCCTCATAACATCATATGCTTGTCTATAAAGAGGGGCATAAGGGTTGACATCTCTGAGAGTGGTGTGTAGATCCAGCAAGATGTCAGGGTGGAGTTGAGGATTCCTCTGGACAGATCTGTTGGTTGCTTCCTGAGGATCATAGATATAGAGCTGGGCATAAGATGGTTGGAGATCATTTGGGGGCAAAAGAGCACCCATGAGATGGTGAAGAGCACCATGAATATGAAATGAAGCAGGACCAGCCCCTTGAACAGCCTGCCTATCAATTTCAACACCCACAGAAGTGAAAGCCAAAGCATTGTTGTACTCTCTGATTTTCTTTTTGAACTGTGTGTGGTCATGTGGATCATCAAAGAGTAGTTGAAGATTGTGTGGCCATTGCTGAACAGGTGGCAGGGAGACTTTACTCTGAAGACAACATATGCCAAAGTGAGGACTATGAGCGGGAGATTTGGAAAGCCTTTCACAGATGAAATGAAGAGCATGGCAATCAGGGCATTGGACATTCATAGAGCCCACATTGTGAATCTCAATAGGCTCTGTATATGGTCTACCACCAGGGGGTAACTGAAGTGGTGGTGGTGGTGGTGGTGGTGAAGGTGAAGGTGAAGGTGCAGGTACATCAGGATCAGGGCCAGGTGGTGGTGGTGGTGGTGATGATGATGGTGGATTGGGACCAGGACCAGGTGGTAGAGGTAGTGAAGGTGAAGCAGAAGATGAAGCAGGAATGAAAGAAGGTGAAGGTGAAGGTGATGTAGATCTGCTAGATGAAGAAGAAGATGATGATGAAGATGAAGGAGTAGATTCTTCCTCTTCCTCATCGGATGGCAGTCTAAATCATAAACCCAATAAATTATCCAAATGCTTATGATGTTGTGAAAAATTCTTACCTTTGTCTTTCTTGATCTTGTTCATATTGCTCTGCAGATCTTTGACTATGTTCACCTAAAGCCTCTGAGAGAAGCCTTTGTGATAGCTGCCTGATTTGCTTCAGTTCTAAAGCCTCTTGATTATTCCTTTCCTGCATCTGTTGAACAGTCTCCATCTGATGCATTTGAGCATGATGCTGATGGGTGGTCTGCTCATGTTGTTGCAGCTGGACTCTAAGAGCTTGTAAACATTGGTGCTCCTGCTCATAATGTAGCTGTTGCATTCTAAGAGCAAGGAGATGTTGATGCTCCTGCTCCTGTTGTCCCTGTATAGTCTGATGCAAAGCCTGAAGATCCTGCTGTCTTTGTTCCTCTTTCTCCCACTGCTGTCTTTCAACAGCCTGAATATCCTGCAGTATTTCTTCCTCTCTCTGCTATAGCTGTCTTTGAACAGCCTGAACATCCTGCTGCCTTTGTTCCTCTCTCTCCCACAACTGTCTCTGAATAGCTTGAATATCCTGCTGCCTTTGTTCCTCTCTTTCCCAGTGCTGTCTTTGAATAGCTTGTATATCCTGTTGTCTTTGTTCTTCTCTCTCCAACTGCCATCTTTGAAGAGCTTGAAGATGCAATATCTCCTGCTCCTCCCATTGCTGGTAATGTTGCTGTTGAATTCTCAAAGCATGTTGATGATAGTGCTGATGCAGCTCTTGTGCTTGTTGATATTTTTGTTGAGCAGCCTCATCTTGAAAATTGATGACATGCTGATACATGTTATAATTTTGAGGAGGAGCAGGAGTAGGAGGAACATGAATGGGTGGGAAAGCAGAAACAGGAATAGAAGGAGAAGGGTCAGGATTTCCTTGATTGCACATATGTTGATGACATTGCTCATGATGACTGTTGAATCCTTCTAGCAGTTGAGCATTGTGATCAACATATCCAGCAGGGTTTAAATATCCCATGGGTGGAAGTGGAGGTTGTGGTGGCATGGAATTAATGGCAGCAATAGAAATAGTAGAATTGGATAGTACACAGTGCATGGGAGGAGAGCCCAGAATACGCTGATCACATTTAGCCTGGTGAGCAGCATTTTGAGCACATTGTGGTGAAGTGGGAGGAGTGGGATCTGTGACTAAAGTAAAAGCAGAGATGGGAATAGAAAAGATATAAAACCTGAGAGGAATCAAATTTCTTGACTCTGAAGTTCAGGTGTGGTTATCTCTTAATTCTAGGACTTAACTCTATTTACATTTGAAAAAAAAGAACAATGTTCAATCTGTAGATTATTTTATAATGACCAAACACTCACCAGATACACACAAAGTGCTATCAAACAGGAATGAAAGTGATATAAGAGGAGGTCTGACCCCAATGTCAGCCAACATTGAAACAATCAGAAATGGTGAGCTCACCAAAAGCACAAAATGTGCTATCAGAGATGGGAAAAAGCCTTATCAATGGAGGTCTAAGCTTGAAAAGGAGTCAAAAAGGCTGTCATTGAAGGAAATGTATGCAAACAGAAAAAAGATGCTTACAAGAAGCACAGAAAGTGCTGTCAGGCACAGGAGAGACTCTTGTCAATGAAGATCTAAGCTTTAAAAAGGCAACCATTAAAGGAAATATATGCATATAGAAAAGATGTGCTTACCACAAGCACAGTGAGTGCTGTGAAACACAGGAAAGGGGCAGAAATGGCCTTGTCAATGAAGACCTAAGCTCAAAAAGAAGCCAAAAAGTCAAAAAGAAATTGAAATTTTAAGTAGAAAAATCATTCATAGTAACATGAACTCACCAAAGATACAAAAAGTGAAATGAAAAACAAAGGAAAGGCAAGGAAAGCCTTGTTAGTAAAGATCTGTTGATCACACGAGCCAAAAAAGCCAATATATGTGCAAATAGAAAAGAAATGCTTACCAACAGCACAGAAAATGCTATGAAACACAGGAAAAAGGCAGAAGAGTCCTTATCAATGAAGATCTAAGTTTGATGTTAGAACAAAAAAGCAACCAATAGAAATGAAGTACTCACATGAAGCACAGAAATTGCTATGAGACACAGGAAAAGGGCCTTATTAATGAGATGTCAGGCCAAAAAGTAACCATCAGAAATTGAATGCTCACTAAAAGCACAACGTGCTGTCAGATAAAGAGAAAAGGCCAGATAAGGCCTTATAAATAGATATCTCAGATTAATGAATTGAGTAGAAAGGTCAATCCAGAGTGACACAGACTCACCAGAATCACAAAAAGTGATATGAGAGATGGAGAAAAGGCAGAGAAAGCCTTATCAGCAAATATCTATGAATGAGATAAGCCAAAAAAGCATAAATGAGGTGGGAAAGAATAAGTGAAATTGGCATGCCATGATAGAAGACCCACCCAGAATTGTTTCAGATTTTGTTCAGATTTTTAGGGATTTGTTTGAAGCTTTTGAAGCAGACAGTGGTGGAGGGTAAGAGGTGAGGAGAAAAGAGAGATCAGATGCCGCACAGGCACGCTTATTGTAAATTATGTAATATGCTGACATAAGCTGATGCCCTTATTGATGGCCAAAGGACGGCCACGTGGCAAAGAAGGATATAAAAGGAAAGCACATGGTAATTAGTGAAATTAGTGAAAGAGCCAAACTGAGCCACATCAGTGTGACCCACAGTGAGAACATCCACATCAGAGCGAGACAACCACATTAGAGTGAGACAACTGTAGCAGAGCAAGAGTGCCAAGATAAGCATCATGTTCCTACCCTCCCACACATGTCCCCCATTAATCTTTTGATTGTATCTTTGGGTCAGTCTATTTTTTTTCTTGATTACACTGCTTTATCATTTCAAGGTTGGCACAACTCTGAAGAATCTTTTTCTGGATGTTATCCAGAGAGCAGCTCAACAAGTTGTTTGTGCTGCTTCGAAGTTGGAAGACATGCTAGATGCCTCACTTTCTAAAGATGTAGAGGAAGATCTAGATCCACTAATGGTTCACAGGAATTCTTCCTCTCCCAACCCTCCAGAAGAGGACATTATCATGGGTGATGCTTCTCCCATCATGAACACTGATACTGTTCAGGTGGTAAGTTATTTATTATTGTTACAGCTTTTGTTTCTCTTATGATGAAAAGATCAAGGTCATGACTGGCTTTGTGAACACACTCATCCACACTGGTTAGCCAATCCATTGGTTTGTAGGTGCCTTACTGCTTGGTGGCAGGTTTGATTTCATTTCAGTTGGCATGTACAAATCAAATGGTTTGTCCCATGGTTGTATTGACACTACTATATTCCCTGATCATACTTTCTTCAAGCTGATGGGCATACTCATGTGCCAGGAGAGTGGGTGGCTGATGTTACTGCATGACCCATTCAGACACTTCTCACATGGTCCTTGATGTATTGTACTACACTACTACATCAAGATCTGAGATTGAAAGATTGGCTAAGCTTGAAATTGGCTCTTACTATTTGAGGCACAAATTTTTCCCCACTCCTTTTGGTTCCCTTCATCTGAACAGTACCTCAGTATATTAGGCCATGTAGTATGTTAGTTGTTCTATGTAGTAGAGTATCTTAGCTGCTGCAAGTGATGGCCTTGTGCCAAAAAGCAAAAAACCATGGACACCCACCATATTTAGCAGACCTTGGTACATTTCAATTGGGGAATTGTCAGTTACCTCTGCCCAATGACACAGGTATGCTGAAGAGAGGTTGACTAACCTAGACTGCTATAGGTATCCAGACAGGAAACTAGCAGGCCAGTAATGTTATGATTTATCCTGGGACTATGCTTTTCTTATCACTTACATACACATGGGTATAAGTCCCAACTTGGACATTCATTTCATTTCATTGCTGACTACAATACCATTACTCAATGACCATTTCTATTGCATTCCATGCAATTCCATCTCACTTGCTCTGTCAGCAATTCCTTCCATTGTATTCCTTTACATTCCATGCCTACCCTGAACTCCCTTACATATATAAACCCACATTGTTGCTCATGTAAACCTTAGTCTAGTCTTACCTTTTTCTCATGCCTCTTTCTTTCACTCTGTACCATTGCTGGAATACATTGTTGTTCTCACTTCACAATACAGGCCCAAGGGTAGCCTTAATATCTTCTCACTCTTGTCACTGTGAACCACCCTTAAGTGGGAAGTCTCCATTGTCAACCTCACCTAGAGGTCTCCTCATCAACCACCCTTAAATGGAAAGCCCTTGTTGTTCATCACCCACTGTTAACTTGGTAGTTCCTCTCATTGTCTGTCCTCAATAGTAGGCAGACCCCTCATTCACTGTTAACTTGATAGTACTCTCGGCCACCACTAGTTTGGTAGCACCCTTCATTGCTGAACCTTGCTAGTAGGTAGGCTGCTCATAGACATCTGGCAATCATCTGGCACTGTTGTCCTCATCCATGGTTAAATCCAAAGCCCCAAAAGGTTCTATGCCTGCCCTTGTTTAGGTCAGCTGTCACAAGTAACAGAAAGTAAGAAAGTGATGGAACAATAGGTTCATTCAAGGGAAATTGCAGGTAGAGGATCAAGGGAATGCAACTGCAGGGCTTACAGAACTCCTTGGTAGATGATCTAGAAGAGCTTCTAATGCTTCAGACATGGCTGACAAGCACAGGACTTGATTCTTCTAGGATCAAGAGAGAAAGAGAAGTGATGAGATCTAGATATGACTGGATTGATGAGGACGAAAGACTCAGACTTGAACTGAGTGATAGATGATTGATTCTTCTTTCCAGTGCTGTATACAAAACATGACTTTTATAATCTGAGCACCTGAGACTCTAAATAAACATAAAGAAGGAAAAAGAGATGTGAATCTGGTGACTGGATCACAATACAAAGTGTCCAGTACATAGTGTCCAGTACACTATAAGTATAGTGGAAAACTATTTGATAGATGATTGAAAGGAAATGGACACAAGAAAATGGATATGTAGAACTAGGGCAGACTGGAACTGGATTGGACACAGATAGACATAGATGCTTGATGACTTGACAATGACCTAGTGAAAGTCAAATAGATGTAGAATGACCAGATATGGACCTAAGGAGTGATGGCTCCTTACATTCAAGGAGGACTTTAGCAACTGACTGTTCCCAGTCAGTCACATGATCATGAGGAGCGGAGTTTGAACAATAGACAAGTTGTGTCACACTCAGGTGTGACTTGCCACAACAACATCTTTCTTTTTCATTCACCACCACTGCAACAACAACAACCCCAACATGTTGACCACCCCCACCATCACCAACATCCTCATGTTCACATGAGTTGAGGAGATGGACAGATGAAAGGTGGCAATGGTCAAGGCACTGTGATCTGCTGATGAGTGGGTCCATGATGTTGGGAAGGCAGTGCCAGATAACAGTGAAGAGCTGTGGGAGGAGCAGGCCATGTGGGTGGAAGAGTGGGATGGTGCCCTGGTGAGTAATGCAACATGTTTCATGTCTTTATACATGCTAATATGTTTTATAGGGATGACTAGAGACTTGCCTCCAGGAGGCACAGGAACAAGGGACCAAGGCCCACATTGGCAACATGACAGTTGCTGTCATATATGAGGCAGATCCATTGGCAGAGCAATGGAAGGCAGAGGTGGCAGGTTGAAAATGGGTTGAAGAAGAATGGGTAGCCAAGGTGAAGGTGGCACAGGAAGAGATGGAGGTGGAGAAGTGATGATGGGTTGAGCAGGAGCAAGCAGCCGAAGCAGAGGCAGCTCAAGACAAGGCAGACACTGCCCCTGTTCCAGAGGTGGAGATGACAACAATGACAACAATGATGAATCTGACAGAGCTGGCCATGGATGAAGAGAAGACAGCAAGGACAGATGAGGCAGGGAAGCAGGACAAGGCAGCATGGCCGCTTGTGTTTGTGATACTGTGACCCAAGGTGGGTGAGGGATCTGTCTGGATTGGAACAAGACTGACTGTTCATAGCATAAACAGATACCAGATGCAGATGATGATGAGGAAGAGCCAAAGAAGAAGATGAAGACGACAAAGAAGTGGCTTGAGGAGAAAGAGGTCCAGCATGACCAACCATGCAGCCATTGCATGAGGTCTGGTGCTGCCTGCACTGGACCAGATGGGCAAACTTGCATTTGGTGCAAGAAATTGTAGGCAAAATGTGAGAAGTCATTGGGTCAAGGGAAGAGGAAGGTGGAACTGGAGAAGAAGGCTGGGGCATCGAAGAACAAGAAGGGGAAGGTGCCAGGTGAGTAATGGATCGATTTCACATGATCCAGATCTAATGATCTGGTAGAATGGATGAAGTGCCAGAAGATGAAGCCAGTCCAGCTCAAGGCTGAAGACAAGGATGAGAAAGACAAGGAAGATGAACCTGGACCAAGCAGGCCCAACAAACTAGGTAATGCAAGCCACAGAGAAATGGTGACATATATGGTGAAGCATCTGAAGAGGTGCTTGCTGGGCCCACAGGCACAGCTGAAGGAGATAGAGGCAGAAGTGGGGAAGATGGGGGCTGAGGTCACCAACCAGCTGAAGGATCTGCAGTGGATCCAACAGCTGGCAGAGGATCTGGGTCGATTTTAGAGTAGAATAGATTTTTTTCTTTCCACTTGTTCCTAAGTCATGTACAAGTATATAATTCTTGAATCCATGTCCATGTCTGTGTGAATCTGATCTGGTCCCTAAGTAAGAGAGAGAATGAAACATAAGTAAAAGTGTAGTAAGATGGATCTGAAATGAGTTTGAATGACACCAGATTGTGAGCATCTGCTCAACTTGTCTTTATTGATCAACTTTCACTTCTATGCCTACATGGATGGACCAGATGGTAAGCAGATCAGATGGTAAGTGTCCATACCAGATTGAGTCCAGTTTGAAATGGCAAACAAGCAATTTTGAGTGATGTGTGCATTAGAAAGAAGTCAGCTACTTAGAGAGAATCAAGGAGGACTTTAGAATGAAACGAGACAATATTTGCTATAGTAAGAGATGATTATTTTCATATTTTTGTTGTTTTTGTGTAGTCTGTAGATATTTTTGTGCATTTCAGTATTGTAAGAGTGTGGTTTTTCTTTTAGGTATGAGAAAGGTCACCAGATCAAAAACCAGGGTGGAACAGAGATCACTGTATGAAACCCAGGGTAGAAACGAGTACAATGGTATTATTGATGGAGGTGGATGAGAGGTGGATGGTTGGTACAATGGAATAGGAACTTCACAATGGTGGTGGATTGGAGATGGGCAAGAGTGGTATGAAGTTGATTGCTTTGTTGAACAGTAGATAAAAGTCTTCTTCATCAGATTTTCTTTCTTCCTCTGTGCCTACTGAATGATCAATTTCATGACCAGAAACTGTGAAAAGAAATAATTGAATCTCTATCCAGTGAAAGGGATCCAGATCTGTGAGTAGATCACTAGTAAGCAGAAGGACTGTTAAGTCCTTTCCCTTCCACAAGGGTGTTTTATTGATGACCTCCTGGGCATTGTGCTGCAGGAGAGAGGAAAAAGAAAAAGATGAAACAACAGCATTTAGATCAGGAGGGTCCAGCATGTCATGAACGATGACAGAATGACAGAATGAGAACACAGATGCTCAGTTCAATGGCAGAACTGAGACATGAATAGGTAGAACCAGGGGTGGATGAAAAGAAAATGGTAACAGATCAGAAGAAACAGCTGATGGATCAGGATGAACCAGTGATGGATGAGAATAAAGCTGTAATGAACAGGTAGTAGGGTACGATGGATGTGTGGGTGTGGTCGATGGTGCATGAGTCTGGAAGGCAATGGCCACCAGATCAATGTATGGGACCAACAGAAGGTCCATCATAGGGTTGGATGAAGAAGAAGACAGTAATTTGAAGAAAGGAGCTTTGGTGAAAATTGAAGAGTCAATGGCCAAGATGGCATCATCATCAACAGGTGCAGTGGAAGATGAGCACAATGTAGAAGACAGCAATGAAGTACTAGGAATGAACTCAGGACCTACGAGATCCTAAGTGGTGGATGAGATAGATGAGGTAGTATGAATGCAGTCTGGACCTGTGTGATCTGGATTGACAGATGAGACTGATGCAGGCCCGAGTGCCTGCAACAATGGAGTATAAATGAGTAATGAATGAGCTGCAACAGGCTCAGAACAAGATGCATGAAAAGAACATATAAATGTAGCAGCAGTCAAAGTGTCCACTACTGGATATAAACCATTCAGGTGGATGTCAGATGGGACAATAGCCAACCAGTCATGGACTGGGTCACAGACCTCAAGTGGTAGCCCTCTCTTGAAGAGGCATTCACAGTCTGCTTGAGATATTCTGTGAAGTGAGATTAGTGGTGATGACATCTTTAAAAATTTATGATGATATGATCTGAGATTGTCAAGACCTCAGAGCAGCTTTGATTTGGATGCATCTACAAAGGTTAGCAAGTCATCTTTCAAATAATGACTACTGGATTCACAACTGGGATAAAGTGGAATGAGGGCCACTATGAACACAGACCAATCCAGTGCAGTGCTATCTGCCTTGGATAGAGTTTCCCAAAGCTCTGCCTCATCAAGGGGCACATAGGATAGCGTGCACTCGATCCTCTGTTGGTCACTGAGATCTTTCTGTGTGCAGAAATCATCAATATCTTTGAGAAAGCACAAAAGTGTAACAGGTAGTACATTGAATGAAGGTGTGGCTGGTGTACCATGGTGAAAGTAACCACCACCATTCCTAAGCCTTAAAGTCCAGTTCCTTAAGTGTTTCCCTACATTTCTCTATAAGTTCCCTTCAAGTCCAGTCAATAAAGTTGGTTTCCTAGCCCTACCAAATGGGGGGAAGCCAGACTCGACTTTTCCAGTGTCCTGTGGACATTTAGTGAGCCTTTCCTATAGTCCTTTTCACTTTCTTTGCAATCCCCTTGGGTTGAGATATACACTCACACCCCTATTTCTTGCATAGGACTACACTCCGGAGTCCTTTTGCTGTGTTACAACTGGAGCCCACCACAAGGGGATTCAAGAGAGTGCATGAGGACTTCCCTAGGCTCAGTCCCCAGCGAGCAGCACTTGAAAACTTTCATTTCAAATTCCATTTCTGAGCTCAAGTTTTTAGAGTTTTAAGCCACCCGAAGACATCCTAACAGTGCCACACATCAATCCGAGTCTATTCTGAAGTATTTCCTTCCATTCCTAGTAATTGCTGTCTTAATCCGATAGATCTGAGACTGGGAAGTGCACAATTAGCCCCAGAATGGCCGCGCTTGCACAGCCACATTTCCGGATCCGGATCCGGACCCCTACTCGACCCTAATCTGACATCATCCACAGCCCTCATTGACTGGCAACTACTGATCCTGCCTCAATCTGTCATAATCTATGGCATCCCTGCCATTTCAAGGATCTCCTGATGCCCCTTACTTCAGTGGCAAAGTAATCACTGAACTCCCACAATTTCTAGATGACATCAAGTGTCTCGGAGTCAATGCCAACCTCTTGGGAAGTCAAAAGATCAAGGCTGCTATTCAATATGCTGATCTCGAGGAAGCTGAGTTATGGGAAACAGTACCTGAAGCAGCTGGAAATGATTGAGAGGCCTTCCAAGCGGCCATAATTGACTACTACCCAGGTCCATTCTCGTCCATCACCCATTGGTAAGTCAAACCTTCATTTTACTACACCAGACACTTTCATTTGTACATCCTGTACATCCTGTTGCATTGACCAGTCACCAGATAGGTAGATCCGATGCTCTGGTTTTCAATCCAGCCGCTCTTTACATGTACTTAGAATCTTGGGTGTGCCCAGACTATAAAAGTTGTGTTTCACATGGGGCACAATATCTATCTATCTGCCATCTATCTTCCGTTCATCTTGAGTTCAGTTCTTCGTCATCATCAGTGATCCAGTCATGTCTATGATCATCTCTTCATACTTCTCTCCTGATCTGTGAAGAATCAAGTCCTGTGCTGATCAGCCATGTCTGAAGCATAGGAGCTCTTCCTGATCATCATCCATTCCACCTCCTGTAAGTCCTGTGGTTCTCTTCCATGGAGCTCTACTCTATGAATTTCCCCTGGGACAGATCTATTGTCCCTTCATTTTCTTTCTTTGTGTTGCTGACCTGCTAGTTTCCTGTCCAGAGACGTATAGCAGTCTAGGTCTTTCAACCTCTCTTCAATGGTATGTAACTTCAATGGAATG
>JBBPTO010000785.1:0-16373 GCA_038094155.1 Pulveroboletus cf. aberrans | reverse complement strand
CTCCTGTGTTTTGGGTTGGGGGGGGGGCCGGCGGGGGGGGGGGTGGGTTTGCCGGGGGGTGGGGGGGGGGGGGGGGGAGGGGAGGAGTATCCGGGCGGGGCTGATCTTCAACCATGATAACCTGCGCTGCCTGACGAGCGATGTAATGGACCATGTCCATGGAGACCCGCTTGCTCATGAGGGCAACGAAACCAGGGTTGTGAAGGGCCGCGGGGAGGAGGGAGGCGGGGTGGGCGGACATGACAAGGGAGTGACTGATAGGGATGATGAAGGAAAGGAGAAAAGTCGCGCGAGACAAACAAAAACACATCATTTCAGTTCAGTCGTCCATGTTCAAGACAACGCTCTCCCTCGTCTTTGGCGGCTGCTGCAGGTTCGTTTGACGCCCGTTCGACCGTCCGTGTCCGGCTGATTTCTCCCAGCAACGCCATCTCCCTCGAGCGACTTACCTCCGAATACCCTTATTCAGGTATCCTCGTCACCTTCTTTCAGTACCTCTCCGTCTCCCTCTACGCCCTCCCCGGCCAGCTCGTCTTCTCCCCGCTCCCCCGTCTCAGAAAACGCAGAGTCCCCCTCCTCCCCTACCTCGTCCAGGTCGCCCTCTTCTTCGTGCTCTCTACCCTCAACAATGCCGCCTTTGCGTATGATATACCCATGTCCGTCCACATCGTCTTCCGCAGCGGTGGTATGATCGTCAACATGCTCCTTGGTCGCCTCCTCGTCAACAAACGGTACGTTCACCCTTCCTCCCGTCCCCAGACGACTCATTGTTCTCTAGATATTCCCTTAGACAAGTCCTCTCCGTGTTCATAGTCACGATCGGAATCATCCTCACCACCTTCTCCGCCTCCAGACCTTCATCCGCTTCGTCTGATCTCCCCCTCTCCCTCTACTCCCAAGGCATATCCATCCTTACTCTCGCTCTCCTCCTTTCCGGAATCCTCGGTCTCGTACAGGATTACGTCTTTGTCCACTATGTCCAACCCACCGAAGCCTCCGCCCCGTCCGATCCCCGAGCACCGCCCTCCTGGAAAGAAAGCATGTTTTACATCCACGCACTGGCCCTACCTCTGTTTTACCTCTCCAAAGACGAAATCGCAACCGAGCTCGCACGGTTACACGCCAGCCCGCCCGTCTCCTTCTCCCTCCCGCACGCTCTCCTTGAACACGCATCACCAGACTACCCGGCCGCCCTCGCGGTGCCCTCCATGCTGTTATACCTCGCTGCCAACACCGTCACGCAGCTGTTCTGCGTCATCGGCGTCAACAGGCTCACCGGCCGCATCTCGTCTCTCACTGTCACCCTCATCTTGACCGTGCGCAAAGCTGTATCGCTCCTTCTCAGCATCGCTGTCTATCGTGGCCAAGCCAACGTCATGATGTGGACTGGGGCCGCCTTGGTCTTTGTAGGCACGATCTTGTATTCGACTGGATCCCGGACAGAGATTCCCATCAAGGACAAGAAGGACTGACATTCAAGCAACTGTAGACTTTCTTGCTTTATATCAGGTTGTGCATATGGATGGTGCTCATTAGAAACATAATTGTATACCAAAACTGCATGCTGAAGGACAAGCAGGACTGGCATCAGATTGCTGAGTAGACAGTACTCACAATAGAAGATAGACATAAAGTTGTTAACTTGGAGAGGGTGTTTCCTCCATGAACTTTACTGCAATCAGATCCTGGTACTGTGGTGAGAGTCTGTCACTAGCAAAGGTGAGGGGTTCTTACTCCCCAGACTGGTGCTTGCTGGGTGGGTTTCCTTGCTCCTGTATACATGGTAAGCAGTATCCACCGACAGCCTGAGTAACTTGCAGACTTCAAAGCAACAGAATTCCATACACCAGAACTAGAGCAGCCATGACATGGTGTGACTACCAATACATCATGATTGAACAAGTCTGTGACAGCACAGGTCTGGGGGGGCCATCAGCATCATGATGACAGAACTTGAAGTATTGTGGAAGATTCATCACCACCCAGTGATGGCTAAGCATTTCTTTGACTCTCTTTCTCCTCTTTCAACCTACCCACATGCCCTGGCTGATGCACTTGCCAACTGCAACCATGGTGAAGACTAGGGACCACTGGCAGTGTGGGTAAGGTGGGATGGTAGGGAGGGGGCAATGGAAAAGGGTGGGAGAAAGAAAGATGATGATAAGAAAAGGTGGTGGAGGGTGGGGGAGAGGAAGAAAGTGGTGGAGAATGGAAAGGGAATAATGGGGGAGGGAAAGGAGGTGATGGAGGTGATGGAGGTGAGTGGGGAGGGAGTGATGAGGGAGTGAGAGAGGAAGAGGGGGTGATGAGCAAGGAAGAGAGGATGTGGGGCTAGGTGGGGATGGGAAAGGGAGTGTCAAAATCCCATGATCTCTGGCCCTTCTCTGGTCTACTCTAAGCATCTAGAACCAACTCTGGTATGGAACTGGAACCTCTGATGCAGAGTTGATCAGTTTGACCTTGGACTTGATCAATATTCATTGGACTTGTCAGGTACCATTCTATTTACACTTGTGCATACTCTTTGACATCTATGTTACCTTTGATATGCTGTCTCTTGTTTCCTTGTTTCACCTTGACAGACAGTCAGACATCCTGACTTATTCCAATCAGAGCAAGCCACATCAGCAAAACAACCCTCCTCTGTAGAGTCTGTAGAGTCTGTAATTTGAGTGACCTCTCTGTACAGATCACTGTACAGACTCTACAGAGGAGGGTCATTTTGCTGATGCAGAGATCATCAGAGTAGGTGTAAGGCTCTCCTCTATGCACAAGTGGTACAACCCACCACTTTGGCTCTGTTCAGCACATGTCTGCATGGGATCATGACTCTGATTATCCAGGTGCATCCATGGAATCATGCACATTTTCAGGAAGCTCATTTGTTGGTGCTCACACTTCCTGGGCAGGGACTTTTAACTTCATTCATGAACAGTACCCATCTGTTGGTCACAATAATTTGTATTTTAATTACCACCATGTGAAATTACCCCCCTCATCAACCATAGAACACTGTTTTGTCACTTTCCGCTCTTGTGCACAAAACATCATATGTCGGGCTCCCAATGCGGCTGTCGTGCCGTGCGTGACAACCTGTGACAAAAAATAGTATCTAGTGTGTGAATTCGGGGACATGAAGTACTCCCGGCGTGATACTGGCGTTCGGAGTCAGCCGGCAAAAGTGGAAAGGGTGAGGTGAAGTTTTGCTTGCAGATTTCTCAAAATATTTCCTTGAAACTTTTTATTTTTTCAAGGCAGAGGACGTTGATAGCCATGTACCTGCTATGTTGCTGGTATCTATTCCATCATGCCCGTGGTGTGATCAACCTCTCCACTCGAGCAGCCCTGCATACATGAAACTGGTCCGAGTCTCTGTTCATGCTATAATAGAGTCTGATAGACATAATGTTATTAACCGCATGATTATCGAAAGACGGCATCGTGCTCGAGAACGGAATGCCAACAAGACGGACGAGCGGCCGCGAAAGAAAACACTTTATGCCTCTTGACCCGTAGCAATGTCCCACGTCTTTTTGATCAGCACGACCGCCGGATCCGTTGAGTCCTGAATCTTTGCGAACCCGACCGTGCCGAGCGTCGTTGCATAGTTGCGGAGGTACGGCGCATACTAGAAAAAAAGAAGAATCGATGTCAGTGCGAGCCCTATAAGACATCGCATGGAACGAGACACGAACGATCCTGCAAAAGTGTCTGTACCACCCCCACGTCTCCCAAGCCCGCCACGCGTCGCTGGACCATGTTTGTCGTCGCTCCCATGCGTCGTCCCCGATCACGCGTTGGCTGTGTAGGTTCTCGACGTGACCGGCCGAAGGCGCAAGACACACGACGAAGCCCTCGATCGTGCGCGAGAGCGCGCCTTTTTGCTCGCGCGTCAAACTCGTGAACGCTTTTAGCGCTGTCGTCAGCTGTGGACTCTCCGCCGAGTCGTCTGCGTCCGAGGAAACGTGAGGAGGACATACGCAAAAAAAAGAGATCACAGCGTGCCTTGCTTGATGGGCTTCACCTCCCCGTCCACCTCCATGCTCCCCACGTCCGCCCCACCGCTCGCCTTGACTCTCGCGATGCTGTCGTCTTGCTCCTTCCTCAACGCGGCCACCTTGCGCCTCGCGACCATCACCCGCCCATTGGCCTTGTCCAACGCCCCCTTGATTAAATCCCACTCGAACGTGCCCACGAACGACGGACCCAGTGCCATCCTCGAGCCCGCTCCTAATTCAGCCGTCAAGGACTCGCTCCCACTTCCCATCGCAGCGACGGCGGAATTGCCGAACGTCCACCCGATGACCTCGGTCGGGTCGACGATCTGGTACTGCATCAGCTTGTCGAATACGATCCCGATCATCTGTCGATTCCGCTTCCAGAACGCAAACACGCCATCGAGAATGTCGGTCTTGGCTTCAGAGAGGTCGCCTCCGCCTTGAGCGCCACTCGGGTTGGCGAGTCCGCGGAGGAGGGGCATGTATCGTTCGATCGCGTTGAGGAGGTGGGAGAAGGAGCGGGAACCGATCGAGAGCAGGGATTGCACGGCGATGGAGCGCACTAGGGCGTCAATGGACGTGTACGGGTGCGGCGCAGATGGGATCGACTCGAGGGTCGTCCTGAGGCTATCGAGATGAGATATGACTTCTTCGGCACGGGAACGGCCACGGAGAAGGCTGAGCAGAGGCTGGGTGGCATCGTAGTAGGGGTTCGCTACGGAAGCAGTTGAGACGAGGGTAGCGTAGCAAATCCGACGGGTGAACCTACCTGGATCTTCGTATTCAAAGTTGGGACCTGGGGCCTGAATCATGATTACACCGGAGTCGGTCTGCATGGGCTCCGGTAGGGTTTTGAGAACTCGGTCGTGATAAGACAGTCGCACTTCGATTTCGATCGCTCGCCGCATAAAGCACCGTTTCGGATGTTGTTCCACAAGTGCGAGGTCCGGAACCCTTCAACGCAAGCGTCCTCAGCACAATTCGAGGATCAAATAGCAAATACGCTCACCATTCCTTCCACACCCACTGGAACCCAAAGTTACTCATATGTATGGCGAACCATTCGACGAAACGACGGGAAATTTCTGGGTCGAGCCCATCACCAAGCGCGCCATACAATTTTCGGATGGACTTGCCAACCGCCGGACCGACGGTCGAGGGCGACAGCTTACAAAGTTCGGTGATCAGCGAAATGTAGTAAATTGCCTTTTGAGGTGACTCGGGAAGGAGGTACAGTGTGCCGAGGACCGTCTGATGGAGTGTCCATAAAGTGAAAGAATCCCTGGCGGACAAAACAAAACTTGCCTCGATCACCACGCTCTCCAACTGCCAGTTCTTGGCATTCGGATCATCTTCAGTGGATGGTGCTCCGGATTTGGGTTTGAATGTGCCCGGCGCGCACCATTTGGGGTACTCTAGCAATAGTCTGGCACATTCTTTTCGGTTGATGTCGAAAATGTCGACCATGTCCCGAATGCTGGAACGGATGAGGAACCCAGGAACGCTCATGGGTTCTGGAGTGATCTGTCGTGGTCTTTAATCAGAAGAGCGAACCTCCCGGTGGTGCATTGAACGCACGGTAGTATCAAAGAAGCGGAAAAAGTACTCGGGCCATTCTTCCTTTTTTACCTGAGCATCTTCGCCTGCGTCAGTTGCAAGGCCATCGAGTTCGATAACTTCCGGGGGGACGAGGATGGAGGGAAGCTCGAAAGGCGAAGAGATGGTTGGGTCCAAGTCCGGATAGTCTAGGTACGGTTGTGGGACACTGGTCCAAGGATCCAGGAATTCGGACGCTTCGAGCGCTCTGAGAACTCCGAGACCGCACTCGAGAAGCTATAAATGATGAGTAAGCAGGAGCAACAAAGTAACTTGGTGAAACATACCTCTTCAGCATTTTCGAGAGGTGTAGCATCGGAGGATTCAAGAGACATCAATGGTTGGACAAGGACCTTGGAAGACACGACAGATTCGTTAAAAGATTGGATGGCTTTGATGATTTCGGACGTGTTTGACGACAAGCTCTTGCTGATGACTGGACCCGCCTGGAAGAGTGACAGTTTGTGGCGGACAAAGGAAAAAGGAGAGACTTACGATCAACAATCCTTCGGTAGCACAGAGTGCTGCGTTTTTCCCTCGTCCGTACGACACACCGAATTCGTCGAGGACTGCTGCAAAGGATTGGAGAAGGGTGGACATGGATTCGATAGAAATGACTTGAGCGACCATCAAATGGGCGAAAAAATGTATCTGGCTGGGCGGTCAACATGGATTACTGAGTGAGATGATTACACGTACGCAGAGACGAATGTCCCGCCAAGCGAGCTTGTCAAGATAGCCTTGGAAGCCCTTCCAAAAGTCTTCAAGGACCAACTTGCCGAGGGAGGGTAAGGAAGAAGAGCCAGAGGCTTGCATAGACTCTGTCTCGGAAGGCGCTGGGTCGTGCAACAGACGGAGGAGGGCAGCATAGTAGGGGATCTTGTACGGCTGTTCGGTGACGCTGTGGCGGGTGAGCAGTCGGCGGGGAAGAAATAGAGCATAGACTCACCCACTGCGAATGCCTTCCGATATCGCGGCTACAGTGACCATCGCTTCGCGGATCTGTTTGGCGACGCGGGGCACCTCCTGGGCGGGATCCTAGTGAGGATATTGAGGGGTGCGGCTCGGGGCGAGAACTATCGGGACTCACGACTTCGCCTATCTTGACAATGATGTTTTTGGCGACCTGTTCTGGGCTCTCATGCTCCCGGCGGCGGTCATGATAGTCGTAGTCGTCTGCACACGGGTTCTGGACATTGTTCGAACGGGGTGGACGAGGGCTCACCTCTGTCTCTGTTGTGTCGGCGGCGGTGTGGGCCCCCTCTGTGCGGTGGTCTGTCGTAGTTCATGCTTTAAAGTACAGTCTGTCTCTCTTTGGAGTTGTTCGCTTGTCACGTGCAACTACTCACTCTTGACGAACAGGGTGCGTCTTTTTGCTATGGTTGCAGAGAAATAGCCAACGACCTTGCAGGCATGCGAGACACATGCAATGGGCCTTGTCCACGGTAGCTCGTAGCGCTCGTCCCGTGCTTTCCTCGGGCCCGCGTCCTCGTTCCGTCTTCTCGTCCCCGCTGTCGTCCGAAAACGTCACCGTTTCCTTAAAGTCACCCCAGCGCTTGGCGATACTCGCTGCCAAAGCCGTCCGGTTAGCCTGCACCAGCGGCGCGTACCGCGATGCCCACTTTATTGTCAACTCGCTCTATTCGTCCATCCATCCCAATACCCAGCCTATCAAACTTCCCTTTCTGCCCGCTTTCGAGTTCACCCCCATCGCCTTTGACAAGCCTATCTCTCCGAGGCTCTCTGCCCACGTCTTGCTTCATCACATCATTCGCAACGATTCCCCTCTCAAGGCGTACGAGACCGCGCAGACATTGATCAAAAAAGGCATCACTCTGCGACAGGCCAGCCTCATCAAGGTGACCGAAGCACTCGTGAAAGCACCTCCGACCGTGTTCAGCGTACTCAAGCACAAGGGTGTCTCCATGTTCCGCCCACCAAGACACATACCCGACAGTCTTCCTATCCACCCCAACGCAGTCCAAGACGACGGCCTCCGCTTTGCCCTGACGCTCCTTCTCAAAGCTCGCGAGAATCGTCGGCAATGCTCGGATCGTGCGTTCGAGGCCCTCGTCAACTTTTGTTTGCTCCAAGGCGAGATCATCATGGGATCCATGCTCTTTGTTCTCCTCGTCAAGGACTACGAGACAAAAGCGCAGAAAGCACAGGAGATCAAAGCGAGGATCACCGAACAGGAAATGTCCCAGGGAGCTGCTGTCCCACAATTGATCGACCGTTGGAAAGAACCCATTCGTTTGAGGATGCCGTCGAAACGGCTACTGAAACAGATCACCGAGAAATGCGAGGATCGACTCACCGATGATTTTAAATTTGTAGACCGCAAACAGGCTCTACAGGCTCTCGCCAACTTGGCGGGGCTTATCGATGGTCGATCCCTGCCCTACTCCGATATATCCCATCTGTTGCGGGCGCTTTACTCTTGTCCAAAGGTGCCGGATGCAGTCGTAGTTTCAAATGGAAACTCGAAACGAAGGGTCAAAGCACATTGGTATTTCCATCATGTTATCTTCGGTCTTTTGCAGGATCTCCCGACAAGAAAGGCCAAAGACCCACCATCCAAATGCCAACGCAAGCACGAGAATGCCATGCCTCCCCTGTCGCGTGAGACGTATAATTCTCTCGTGCACTATGCTCTTCGCCACCGTCTCTCTGTCCCCCTTGCTCAGCAAGTTCTTCATCACATGGAACACGTACGTCGACCCAACCTTGACCCTGACACAACCACCTACAACATCATCATACGGTCTGGCACGCTCTTGAGGCGAAACGATATGGTTACCTTTGCTGTCGAGGAACTACGGAAACTGAAGGTGAATGCCGCCCACGGCATTACGGTACCATCGGGGAGTTTACACCGAAACCCTCGACCCGGCTCTAACACCCAATCGCTTTCGGAACTTCTGGCGATATCACCCGCATCTTCCAGCCTCCCTGCGGACATGTACACGCTGACGTCCTACATTACCCATCTCACGTCGACGGGGAACCCACATGTCGTTGCCGATATCCTCTTTCATGTCCTTCCTGAGCTGGCCGCCGTCGATCACCCGGAGTGGGGCAACGACCCGCCCAGTATGTACGAACGTGCCATGATGGCGCGTCGTGCACGGCATGAGAGGCTCCGCCGTGCAGTCACTCTCGGCCCTCATTTCTTCACCTCCGTTCTGAACGCGCTCTGCAAGGCTGGTAAGACGGGTCTTGCGGAGCGCGTCTGGCTCCTCGCAAAGCAAGCCGAGAAAATTAGCTGGATCAAGAGTGGAAGTGAGGGTCTCCAGCTCGCTAAGGGGTGGTGTCTTCCCGTCCATGCGTACACGATCATGATGCAAGTATATGCGGCGGAAGCACGCAAGAACCTCCGTACGCGTTTGTCGGCCGCATCGCTCAAGACGGGAGACCACAAGTGGCAGCCGCGCGCGGGCAGAAAGGAAGAGGTCAAAGGATGGGCGTACTACGTGCTTACCAAGAACAAGATCGCGGCCAGACATCGGTCCAGGAGAACCCTCGGGCTCCGTATGGGCGCGGTGCTTTACCGCTCCATGTTCCGCGCAGCGCGCGACATCTACGATACCCTTCTACGCATCGCTCCTCAGGTGCAGCCTCTGCTGTACAACCTCCCACCGGACGCGCGGTTCTTCAATGCCGCGCTGGACATGTTTGGACGACAGCCCAACATGGTACAGCGAAACACTAAGACGCGACCCGCGTACTGGCGGCAAAAGGAGCGGGAAGCGGTGCGGCAGTATTCGAAGTGGGGTGTCGTACCACGGAATTGCAACCCATTTTTGCAGCGCATCATCCACGGGATGATGGACGCTGGGTTCAAGGTGCCGGTGGCGTACAGACGGATGTTCCTCTCGACGTGGTTGTATGCGTCGATGAGCCGGCCTCGCGCTCCTTTGGTGACTCTGAATCGCCAGCCGCTCGCGTTTCCGAGACCGAGGAAACGGTTCATACCATACGCCTTGCCGACACAGAAGGAACGCGGGCTTCCTATTCAGCGTTCGGAGTGGAAGAAGGCGGGTCACGGGTGGAGGCACCGCAGGAGACATTTGGTGGAGTTGAGGCGGAAGAGGGTCTCGCAACGGACGTGAAAAGTATGCTAATACGGTGGTGTATAATAGGATAGAGAAATGGTCACTAGATATCACTTAGCCCAGACAGTGTCACCGGGCCTTGCGCAGCTTTCCGAAACGACAGAGTCATCGTCCGTTCAGTGAACTCGCGTCCCTTCCACTCTTCGCCAATCTCGGAGAGCATATCTGCGACCTCGTCCCCAAAGGTCGCCCACTCTTCCCGACTGGGTGGCCGACTTCCACGCTTGGTCACAATCACGACAACGACCCGGTATCCTTTCTCGAGATCGCGCCCTGCCTTGCGCAGTTTATGCTCCATGTCCGCCCGGCCGACCCCCCAGGTGAGCTGCACCTCCTTGGGCTCCTCACCCGTCTTTTCCGCCTTTTTCAGTGCGCGCCGCATCTCCCTATACCGCGCCTCGATCTCAGCGCGCGTCGTGAGGCGCACGACCGGCTCTGGGTGGGACGCGACGAGCTCGACGACGCGTCTTTCGCGTGGTTTGGCGTCCACCTCGGTCCGGACGAGCTCTTCGAGGCTGCGTTTGGCCGATGAGAGCTTGTTCGTGTCTGGATCGAGGACGTAGACGCGCGAGAAGGGGATCTGGCGGTTGGTCGGCCGGCGGGAAGTGGATTTGTCGCTGGGACTGGGCTCGAGAGGTATGATGCGTTCAAAGGTGCGACGGGCGGGGGGAGGGGCGGCGAACGTCTGTACGCGAGGTCGGCCGGTGAAGATGGATCGAATCGATGGTATGCGGTGCGCCGAACGCGCGAGGGCGCGGAAGTGAAGTAGTAACGTGGGGATGGCTAGAGAGTTGTGTGTTAGCCTTTCTGTCGTTTACGAGGTGGACAGACTCACAGAGAAGCTTCTCCATGGTTAGAAGCTCGGGTGACTCGGAACCATCGAGTGCCCCGGAGGCGGCTGTTTGTCCATGTTGTTTTTACATGCTCTTGCACAACATGTACTAACAGTTGTATTTTCGTCCGTTTCATCGATCGGTCGCCTTTTCATTACTCTTCCATCCCTGGTGAGTACAACGCTGTCGCTTTACGACTTTCATCCGTTTCTCTGAGATGATGATATCCGAAAATGCACTTTACGAGCGCGGGGACTTCGCCGTCCAGTCTCTCCTTCGTTCAGCATACGGACTCGTTTTGAGGCTGTATGTATATACGGACGCAGGGGTAGGCGCTTCTACGCGATGAATGAGTGTGGTTATAGTTATTTGATCAAACTTTCTCTCGTCTCCTACTTTCGTATGCAGATGCTGATGGAGATCATTTCTAGGGATGAAGGACGACGTCCATATCATCTCCCGCAGACGATAGGTGAGCCAACTTTCCATGGGTTCTTACAGTGTTTTTTGATGGTCGGAATGATGATTCGCACGTGGACTTGATGCGAGCGTGGGGAGTCCTCGTGGCTCCAGTCACGTCTCTGCTCTGCCTGCCTCTTCGTCCTGAGGGGGCTTGCAAATGGGCGGGGGCGCAGGCGTTTCGCGCGATGAATCACAGTTATAGTTATTCTGACCGACCATTGCTTGATTCTTCGTCTCGTTCAAAGTCTGATATGTTCTATCCAGGTTTGTTTCATGTGCGAGTTCGGAGGTACGCTAGTTCCTGGTTCTGAAGGAGGCCAGGTTTCCAAAGCATTACAATCATCCACTGGCATTTGTGCCAGTCTGATGAAATACAATATTGTCCACTACTACCTTGTGCTGCTATCAATGGAATTATCGAGTCTTGTCTACCAGGCATTAGATATGAGCAAATAAATATGTGGATCATAGTGGATGAGATGGTTACCCAACTTTTGTGTCAGAAAACAGGCATCTTAGTATATATGATACATTCTCAAGATGAGATGAAACTTTCTGCCCTCAAAAACATTAGATACCTGTAGGGGCAACTAAAGGGATGTGGAAATCTCTTTATCTTGTCCTCCAAGGTAGTGGACAGTCCTACCAGTCAAGGGACTAATAGAGAGGAAAGGTCATGGATCTTGATGGGAGAACTCACCAAGAATTAACAAAGCATTGTGAGGTAGAGAGTCTTAGGAGTGACAGGAAGGAGGGGACTTGACTTGACTGTCTGAGTTGTTATGTGAACCAACTAGGAAGTGACCATAAGGGAGCTCTCCTTATTACAATACAGGACTATTTGTCTCTGTGTATGTCTCTATCATATAAGGATAGGCATGAGTCATGAAACATGACTCTCCAACCAAAATATTGATTGAATCAAAGACACTGGCCAATGGCATAAGTATCTGTAACTATGGTAAATGATGAAACAATATGAGAGTGGAAATGACTGATGATCAAGTGATCGTCATCTAGAACCTTGGTTATGTAATGAAGAGCAGAAAGAAAACATCAAGTTTCAACAACAACAGCCAGGCATGTCTGTATGATATAATATTTGACAGATAGCACTGTATCCTCTTGCCAGAAGCATGCCAGGGACATGTGTTGAGGGAGTGGCACTTTCACAATGATTATTCCTAAAATGGCATTCAGTCCCTAGTAATGGCAAATTCACAGCACAGCACAACTAGGCAAGAGGCTCATCAGCAAAACCTGGGGATTGCATGTCCCTTATTCCATAGTGCACATCCCTTAGTTCATAGTGCTGAACAGTACTGGACAGCAAAACCAGGTTTTGCTGATGGAGTCAATGCACTCAAAGGAAACATCCTATTTTGACTGAAACTGAGCCAGCACCAAAATGGAAGGTGCTGGCAGGAGTAAAGATGAAAGTGGCAAGAGTACATATGGAAACATGTATGATGGTGATAACTATGGAAGCACAGTTGAGTGCAGTGAGCACTGATAGCTTCAGATATATTGATTAGATTAGATACAAACAAATGACTTTGTGATGTCTGATCTATTGCATTTGCTGTTGTTGTGGCACATGGATCCTTGAAAATTCATTTGCACAAATGCTGGTGGATGACTGTACAACTGTTTGCAAAATGATGAGGAAATTGTAATTGAAAAAATCACACCTCAGATGCTGCCAGAGCTGGGATCCCAAATTCACCTGGCCAAGTTTGTACTATAATAGTGTTGTAATAGCCCTTTGCCCTATGCCAACCCACCTTGTTTCAAATAACACAAAAGTCTAGATCCTTGTTCTCTTTCAACATGGACATACAGTGGCTCAAAAAAGTGTCCCAATGTTGGTGCATTTTAAAGAGATTGGTGAATTGCCAGTGATAGAGACCAAACAAGGCCAGTACCTGCAGGAGTGAAGGTAGTACATGCTCTGGGCTTTCTAACCCCTCTTGGATCATGTAATTCAGTTGTCATGCCATTGATCTATTGCCATTTTAAGATTACATGTCATTGGGACCTTATTTGAGCATCATCTCAATTCTATACTTTTAGTATTTAGTGTGTCCCCCCTCGGCCTTAATCACTGCCTCTAGCCTTCTAGGCATGCTTTATATCAACCTTTGACACTCCTCAGCCTCAATCTTCCCCCACTCCACTACAATCCTCTCTCAAAGTTTCCATACTCCTCTAGCTGGTCTTGGATAGCTGTTGAGCTTTTGTTTCAAAAATTTCCAGACATGTTCAATAGGGCTAAGGTCTGGGAATTGTGGTGGCCAATCCAGAAGCTTGATCCCATGAGATTCCAGCCATTCCTGAGCTCTTTTGAAGGAGTGCTTGGGGTCATTATCCTGTTGAAAGATAATGTCTTTCTCAGGAGTGCCAGAGTTTTCCATGTTAGAAAGCAGATTATCATTCAGAATGGAGACATACTGCTTAGCATCATCTTTCCCTCCACCTCTGCCAATATTCCAACACCATTCCAGCCCATACATCTCCAAATCATTAAGGAACCTCCTTCGAACTTTACTATTCCCTGAACCTCATTATTCTTATCTGCCATTTTCCATACATACGTCCTTCCATCTGACCAAATGACTCTAGTTCAGTTCTCTATAGTCCAGTTTTGATACTTGAGAGCAAAGGCTAGCCTCTGTTTTCTATATTTGGCAGATAAAAAAGGCTTCTTCTTCACCACAGCCTTCAAAGAAGCAGACTTGAGAACACTCTGAATGGTTTGGGATGAGATAGGAGAGGAGAGGGCAGAATCAATGAGATGGGTGGCTTGAACAGCATTTTCAACCTTCCCAGTGGTAATACTAGAGACAATCCTCCTTTTATCAGTAGGAAGCAGCTTAGAAGGACATCCTAGCTTGATGTTTTCCTTCTCTGAAAGGTATTCTTTAATGACTCTAGCCATAGTAGACTTTCCCAGACCAGTTAGAGAGGAGATTTGATGAATAGAGAGACCAGATTCAGACAGAGAGAGGATATTAGCTTTAATAGAGGTGGAAATGGGCTTCATGATGATGTTGGTTATCTGAGTGGGTTGTGTATTATTTATACATCTCAGAATCATGTCATTTACATCACCAATCAGAGTCAAAGCATATAATCCATCAGAAGCTGTCATATTCTTATGTTATTTACTAAATAATAAATTACAGTGTGATGCTCAAATAAGTGTCCCAATGACATGTCATCTTAAAATGGGCATAGCTCAATGGAATGACAACCGAATCACATGATCCAAGTGGTGTTAGAAAGCCCAGAGCAGGTACTACCTTCGCTCCTGCAGGTATTTGGCCTTGTTTGGTTTCTATCACTGGCAATTCACCAATCTATTCAGAATGCACCAAGATTAGGACACTTTTTTGAGCCACTATAGTGTCAAATATATACATATGTGATATTCTCAGTATCAAGAAAACTGTTGTATATAATAATCTCAGTTTTTACAATCAATATACAACCCTTACTGGTATTTTCATAATGTTGGATGCTGCTGCATCCTCAGTTCAGCTGATGTTGCCTTTGTTTGAACCAAAGTCAAGCATCAAAACACTATATCTGGATGAACTTCAACATAAGCTTTGAAATCAGCATCAGATCCTCACTACAGTATCTACTCTTTTCTGAGAGCTCCAGTGTCCTTTTACTTGAAATTTTATATCCTTTGCAGCTTTCAAGCAAAGTGAGAATTTACAAGTGCTCTACATGAACTACATTGCAGCTAAAGCCCAGATACAGACATGTTGATATTCATTGATAAAACTACTTGATGTCAAGTACTTTGATTAATGTTGTCTGAGTAGAACTGGCATCTGATGTTTGGCTGTTTGTGTCATCCAAGTCTTGCATAGATGAAAGCCACATGACATTCTTCATATTAATAGATATCTTTTCTATAGTCACATTTCCACTCTGAATTTTTTCAGCATCTTCTGGTAGTCAGTCTTGCTACTGACATCCATTGCATTATGCAAACTGGTAACTGAGTGTTTATTGATGAATCAAACAGAAAGACAATGAATTGACATTTTTTCCTTTGAAAGCTGTTAAGACTGGATCTTCTCTGCTCAAACTCTGGTCAGAGATTGGAGGTTGAAGGGGATAAATGGCCAGAGATGGCCAGAGATTCAGAGGGTTAGTTCAGAGGGGTGAAGGCTTGACACAGGAATTATGTGTTGTGCTCTTGCACTGTCACAGCCTTCTTGGTCAGAGATACATCAGAGAGATTCTGGAGAAAGAACAGAGGAGAAGTCTAAGATGATGTTCAGGCTAAAGTATCTACATGGAGAGTCAAAGTATATATAGTCAGAGGAAAGTCAGAGGCTATGTAGATGTATAAGTCAGAGGTCAGATAAGTAGAAGCCAGAGCTGTGTTATGATCCAGGAACAAACTGGAGCTGTGCTACACAGCATTAGAGAAATCAGAGGGGTGAAGCTAAACTAAATACAGAACAAGGAAAATATGTAAGAGTATCCGAGATGTGTCCAGAGGGATGGAGGTCCAGAGTTGGTGAGGAGTCACTGGAGAGGTCACTGGAGTTGGTCTGGAGGTCAGAGTTGTCTCAATTACACAGAATATGACAGAAGCATGTACTTGAATAGAAAGCATTTCTTCACAGACACCCTGTACTGGGCCCTTTCATTCTTGTTGAGTATACCTTGAAGAAATTCAACATAGTTATGTATTATCATTGACAGTGAAAATGAGTTTCTTCATCTTGTTTGACTTAGTCTTCTTGACAGCTATGCCTTTCTTGATCTTCTGGTCAGAAACATAGATTGTAAGAGTGACTGAAAACATATGTAGGTTGGGAGTTGATGATGGTAATAGTGATGGTGTGGTGGGCAAGCACAACAAATGGTATAACAAACACACAACCAGAATTTCCAGCCTTTGAAGTTTAAAATATAACCTATGAAGGTCATTTATTCACCCTTTGAACTGAGTTTATCTCTTCTACATTTTGAAGAAATGTAAACAAATGCTCTGCAACCAAATACTTAGAAGTAAAAAAAAAACATCTGCTTTGTCATCACCTTTGAAGATTTTGATAGGGGTCTTCCAGTTGTGATGATGCATAGGTTGTCTGTCTTAGATGAAGGTTGCTGTTTCTACTGCATCTTGCCAAAAGCTTTTTGATAGGCATGCATGATGGCACATAGCTTTCACCTTTTCCATTATGGTCCTGTTGAATCTCTCTGTTTGACCATTTTGCTGAGAAGTGTGAGGTACTGTGGTTTGATGAGTGATACTTCTGGAAGTGAAGAATGCATGAAGTTTGCCCATGAAATCTTCTCAATATGAATAAACAGAGGTAAGCTGTTGACCAGTAAAGGTT